>CAIGRQ010268399.1:0-10312 GCA_903798375.1 Fraxinus sp. D2006-0159 | reverse complement strand
AAAATTAGTGAAAATTGTGAAAATATGGCACGTTTGGTAGAGATTAAAATCGAATTAAAATTGAAAAATTAGTCGTTATTGTTGATTTTTATTAGACGAGTGGGACCCAATAACAACTATATTTTCAATTTTAATTGAATTTTAATCCATACCGAACATGGTCATAAGTTGGATGGCCATGGTAAAACGTTATATGAAATTGAGTGGTCATGATGAAACGTTATATAAAATTGGTTGATCATGGCGAAATAGAACCAAATTGGGTGATCATGATGACACTGAATATAAAGTTGGGTGCTCAATGATAAAACAAAATTAAATTAGGTGGCTATTGTGACAATAAGTATAAAGTTGGGTGACTATTGATTGATTTAACTCGATTTTAATAACTTAGAGTGTATTTGGTACACATTAAAATGAGAGAATGTATTTTTTTGAAGTGATGTGATGAAAAATATGTGGTTGAAAAGGAAGAAAAAATTATCGATGTGATGGAAAATATTATTTTATTGAAGAATGTGTGATTAAAAAAGAGTAGAAGAATGAGAATGAAAAAAATAATGTGGGACAAACAGGGGCTTATGTTTTGATCTATTCAAGTAAGATATATTCAACTAAACTCTTGTTTGACTGTTTGAGTTCTATTTTTCTATCAAAATGCATTTTTCTACGATAATTTGACCATATTTTAACCACGCAATTTCAATGAAATAATATTAAACACAAACTAAAAAAAAATTCTTATTTTTTAACTACACATTCTCTCTCGTAACATTATTGTAAAATGCCATTTTTGGAAAAATAATAATAATAAATAAATAAAAGGCTCAAACATGAAACAACCCCTAAGATTTTAACCCAATTTGAGGACCCCAAGTGCTAAATTTCTCAAAGATTAGGGATCTAGCCATTATTTTCCCAGAAGAATTCCGCAATTGTGAAGAGGGTGGTCGAAACCCTCGACGGTGCAGGGTTTATGGCTTAGCTCAAAAACCCCTTATATTTTCAGATCCCAAAGAGAACGTCAAAGAAATGGCCGTCGCAGCCGCTTCCTTCGCCGCCAGATCTGTATTCCGGTCGTCTTCCGTTCGTAGCGCTGCCACTAGGTTCGGCTCCCAAGCGAATGCTGCTCGCTTCCCCTTCCGCCTTCCTTCCAGGAACCCCCTGGCTCACCGCATCTTCCGGTAACCATAACCTATTCCTTTCTATATTTATGGAGATGAATTTTAATTGCGTTTGGATTTTGATATATATGTAACTTATGCATTTTTAATTTAATGGTTTTTCTTTTTATTTGATATATTTTGGTTGAACAAATTTGTAGGTGTCCAGCTGAGATGAGTGCGTGTGTGGGGTCAATGCTACCCTACCACAGCGCCACTGCCTCAGCTTTGATGACGTCGATGCTCACTGTCTCTCGCTGCGGTTACGGTTGGCTTCCTGAAGGTAATTTTTTGTTTCTCTAACTGTGTTAACCTTTATGTGCGTTTTGTATAAACAGTGAAAAGTGATCCGATGCTTAAATTTTGCATTGGTTTAAAGTTGTATTGCATCGGATGGGTAAAACAATACATGCAATGAGTATTTTCTGTAATTTGATTCTTGTACTTGTAGTTCTTTGATATTGTTAATGAGCTACGCATTTCCCTTTAGAGCATAGGTGATGTTATCCTGACGAATCGTTTCCGTTTCATTATTACACTTGTAAATCAGATACAGCTGTTCAAATATTCGTGAATATGAATTCGTTAATTGTTCATTTAATAATTCTTAGAAATGATCCAATAAAATGTGTGGAATATCTCTCTCTTTCTCTATGTTTCATTGTGTTTATGTAAGTTTGGAGATGAAAGGGGACAGTTTTGGTTTGGTGGTGATTTTGTTTCTACATTTTTCTTGATCAACACAGATTTTTTCCCCTTGAGTGAAACAAGTAGGAAAAGATCAAATCTGATTTATTATCACTCGTGTCATCTGTTATTGATCAAATTGTAGCACTTCCTCTGATTTCGATACATGGAGAATCTAACTTGTACCTGAAGTCATGATTCTGTCCTTCGATAATGAGTATATGACAAAGGACATCGTGCCCTTGGTTCAAAAATGTTTTACAAAAAACTACTCTTTGTATTGGCCTTAGAAGAAGCTAGTAATTTCTCCAAGAACATGTCTTTTGTGGAGGGGGATTTATACAATCAATTCAGTATCTTGGTAGCCACCATCTGAGAGTGCACAGATTGTTTCTTCTTATTTTTGTATGTCAAAACTATTTTCCTCGAGACAGTCCTTTTGAAACGTTAATAAATTTGTCTTAGAAGAATTTATTTTAATAATTTCCTACAAATAATTTCCACGACTGTTCTCAACAAATGGGATTATTGGCACTTGGTTCCCATATTTTTTTCTGCATATAGGCCCCAACTTTCAATAATATAACAAAGAGGTCCTTTTGGACAGTTTCACCAGCATTATGTGTTGGTGAAATGACATTTTTTCCTGCACGTTCAATGATAAAAAATAGAAAAGCTAAAGATGAAATTAAGCCTATGTTTGGTTTAGCTAAAAATCAGATTTTTATTAGATTTTATAAAGTTGATGAAATGTATTGTTGAAATGAGTTCAAAGAAAAATGTGTTTTAGAAATGGGGGCCAAACAGGGGCTAAATAAAACAGAAATTGATGTTTTTTTCTAGGGAAATTGAAGGTTTAATACCATATTCCAAAAAGAAAAAAGAAAGGAATGGAACCCTAAATGCCATTGATCCCAAAGGTTGGGGACCATGGCTATAATTGTCTCACATATGTATAACCTTATGTTTTCTTTCTCCTTCTTTATCCTTAAAGCGGCATTGTGTTCTATGAGATTTCTCTTACCCTTGCTTTTTGTAAAATTCCTTAAAAGTAGCCTAACCAATTGGTTTTTATTCTTTCTTTAGATATCTAGCGACACCTGTAGAGCCCTCTTTTGCTGTTCTGTTCCATCATTCACATCTCCGGTAAGTTAGTTTTTTCCTCAACGACATCTTAATGTTAATATAAGCATAGTAGGTACCTTTGGTAGTCTTTAGGGTTCTACACAGTCTAGCAGCAGACAGCACATCCTTCTATTCCGTCCTTGTCTTCCTTCCTCTCTGCACACTTCCCTCCCACGGATGATAAGATTGAGCTCCTTAAATAATATTTGAAATATCTATATCATCTGGTTATTGGATACTAATAGAAATATAGGATGAATGTGTTAAATGATATTAGAATTTGGAGAAAAGAATAAGACGATATCAGCCCTATTGTGATGTATTCATATTCTGATATATACAATTAAAAAGGATTACTATATGTAAGAAACTATATGCTCATCACCTACCTATAGGTAAGAACTAAGAAGAGAATAAAATTTGTACAGGAAATACTTTAGCTGAAGGACAAAAAATGAAATTAATCCTGGAGCTAAATAAACACTAATCAAGAATTAGCCTTGACTGATGCCTTTTGTCATTTTGCATTTCAAGAGTAGTCAGTAATGACTTTCTATTTCCTTATACCTTTTTCCTAATTTGACCAAGAAGAGCCTTCTTCATTCTTCCTGTTGTAGGCCTTAACAAGACTAGATGAAGATGGAGAAGCAAAAAGGAATTATTTTGCTTGCTTTGTGTCTCAGAGCTTGTTTTCTAGAGGACACTGCTTTAAATAGAAATGACCTTTCTTGGCTACTTTTAAAGATGAATAAAATACTCTCCTCTGTGATCTTTAAATTAACAGGTGGAATTAACTCTAGTTTCTGGAGTTTCTTAATGGATATATTAATTCTTTATACACTGGTATGTTTGTTTTTCAAATCCTTCCTTATCCCCACACAAACTTTCTTAAGTATATTGGGAAAGTATTGAATATTTTACTTGCTGAACTGGGGCAGTCATATTTTGATTCATTTTTAGTGGTTGAAGATCCACTTTGATGTAGGCTTGATTGACACAGGACAACATTTTTGAAGTAAATTAATTAGGATTGAAACTTACTATTTACCTTTATTTAATCAGTTGCCAATGATGATGTGTGATGAATTTTTGGAGGGCAAGGATTATTTGATGTACAAACTCGTCTTTGTAACATGGTTGGAGAGACTTGAGACAATTTGAATGAGCTGTAAATGGGCCCCTTTGGAGAAACTTCTAGATGTTGCTCTTTTAATATTGAGAGAGATTTATTGAAAAAATATCCATTCGTTTTGATGTTAAATGTACCTTGTAGACATTAATTTGCATGCATGATTTTCTAAGGTGTAGTTCTACTTCTTTGTGTAATTGATGTCAATGCTGATAGCATACTCGGAAGTAATTTACTGATTTCTCATAAATCACTAGAAGTTTATAAGCCAGATGTATTAAATAAGTCTGCTATCATCATTATATTTTGGTGTGGTAGGTCAGGGGGGTCTGGGTTGAACCATATTGTCATTCTGGTTTAATGACTTCCAACTGGCTGTAAAATAATTGCTGATACTTGTGCCATATCTAAAAAATTGGCTATTGAAAGCAAATTGATCTTTAATGGATTCACACTAAGTTGGAATCTACCCTTCTTGTAGCAGGCTTTGATGATGCATGAGATTTGACAAGTGATCATCTACACCACTGGAACTGGATTTTCAACTTGTTGGAATCTCCTTCGGAGTTTTGGTGTTCTGTTTGATGTTTAAAATTCTATTTAGACAATGTTTGCTTGAAAATTGTTTCAGGCAATACTTCTGTTCTATAAATTTCATATTCTGGGCGTTAATTGTCTTGGCAAGAATTCTTTTCCCTGGTTTTTCATCTTTCGATCAAAAACTTGTACCATAACAATAGTGGCAAACAGGCTCAATTTCACAGTTCTATTAGGCAACAAATCTTCTAAAGTACGTTACAAGATTTTCACTTCCAATTAACTTCATTTTATCAACATACAAGTGGATATCAGACCCACCATAGAAAAGAAAGTCCCTCTGATAGCCCATATCTTCGGATAGCCCATATCTTCGGAAGGGTGCATCAAACTTATTAAAAAGATTGATCAGACTCTCATCAACCTGAGGAAATTAGTACAATTTGTATATATACAAAGATGTATATATACAGATTACTTTAGAGATCCAATATCAACTGCAACTAATGCCTGTGATTGTTGATGCTCATGTTTTTCTTCAACTATTTCCTCTTCAACCTTTTCTCCTTCTGAATGTTGTCTACAGTATCTTACTATTACTAGACATAGGAATGCTGCAACAAGCAATGTAACAAACTCGTTAGTAAGTTGCAAATCTTATCCAAGAAATCGAACACAAAAATATTTCTAGGCATATTTGGTACTCGATACTGAATAGTAGGACAAATGTAGCATAGAAATAAATCTGCATAATTACTGGCAAATATTCGGGTTCTTGTAGAAGTCAGATTCCAAAAAGCAGCCACAGCTGATGCTGCTACAATCTTTTTCTGAGAGCAAGCTCCCCATGCCTCCAACAACCAAGATTTTAGATACTCAACTGTTCATAATCAAAAACAAAAACAATTCTTTCAGCAAAACGTGAGTGATAAACTGGTATGTTGAAATTATTGAGAAGAGGTTTTGTTCTACCTTTTCTACATAATCGAACAGAGTAAGAGGAATACAGTTTTGGACCAGTAAAGCCGAAGAAAAACCCTGTCAGATTCGCAGAAAACATCAAGGCAATGTTTAGCAAATGATCCTACCTCTATCGACATGTTTGGTACGAACAATACAATGGATAATATATTAGCACGATTCAGTGTTGTCCAACCATTTTACCTAACATGTCATAAGTGGCCAGGGGATTCTTAATGATCTTACCAAGTGCACATAACCTCCATAGGGTAATGAGATGGCCATACTCAGCTCCAATAAGGAAAAATGGTACTACCTAATAATTAAGCAAGAAACTTATTAAAATTAAGAATAGTCCTAAATAATAAGCAAAAAATAAGAGCCCATAGAATTTCAATTCTTGTAGAAGAGCTTCCCGAAGCAATCACATTTTAACTAGCTTTCTTTAAAAACTCTTCTAGCCGTATAAAACATGTTTATAAGCAGCTCTTAGTTTCAGAAGCAACTTTTGGATTTTCCTAAGTAGCTATACAATACACTAATAATCACAAATGAAGATCGTATAATTACTCTGAGGGTCATTGCTGGTTCTCCTGAAAACAGTTCCCTTGTTTTCGAAATTGCAAGATTTGCAGCTGGAAGTAAAAGCCTAGCCACTTTCAAAATGTGGTCGTCTGTCAGCTTAATCTCATCAGCATCCCTAGAATTATGATATCCATTCAGCACCATTTGTAATAAAAGATTTACAGTATATTTTTAGCTTAACAAGATTGTGAAATGTGGTTTACCTTTGCCGCATCGAATTGGAGAAGAAAGAGACTCCCAAAAGCAGAAGTCCCAATTGTGATATCAATGAGAAAATGCTACAAAATAATGACATGGTTGCTAAGTTTATCAGGTGGATTTCAAAGCAAAGATCAACTGAAAAGTGTGAAAAAACTAAGAGAAACATACCTGAAGTTAACTCCCTTAGTAAAACAAGAATATAAGAAACAAATCGACCCAAAACCAAACCAAAGGCTTGATTTTGAGACATCTTTCCACATTATTAAATCGTTTACAAGCTGCCCAATTTTGTCCAGATTGCACCCATCATCATCAATTGTTTCTGAATCCCAAATCAACAACAAAAAAAAATTATAATTACAGAAGTTGAAAGCAAAGAATAATCGAACAATAGTTCAAGTAATAAATACGTACTTGGAGATGGAGTTGAAGGGACACAGCTCAATTTATCCTTCTTGGATCTACCACTATGTCTCTTATTTCTTGTCTTAACCATTTCTTCACCTACACAAAACTCCTTATCTTCTTTAATTTCTTGCTCCGATCTTCTCCGCGTTCTCCGAGTACTCCTTGGAGAAGCTGAATACCCCATTGCAGAATTTCTACTCTTGCATCTTTTTCGAACCCCACAAGGCTCAATTGCAGCCTCTTCAGCCATTTCACGCCTTTCAGAAAGCCGGGTTTTCGATCTCTTAAGAGGGGAAGGAGATAGCATTAGAAGCGGGAGAGTATGAGGGTGCCTCGGGGACAAAGTAGATGTAGGTGATGGAGTTGATATTTTCGGTGAAGAAGGTACTATTTCAAGAGAGAGTTGAGGAATGGTTACTCCTGTTTCTTCCATGCAATGGAGAATTTTGGAGAGTCTTGAGGCCGATTTGGTTCGACTCCGGGGCTCAGATCTATGAGAAGGCTGTGTAGATTCCATGGTTTTGATCTGATTCTGAAATTAGATCTTGTGATTTTTTCTTGGATTTCTTGAATGAGAAGAGAGGGTTATCGATGTGTTTTATCATTGGATTTGGAGGGGTTTTGAGAAAAAAATAGCCGTTGGGGGGTATTATCTTTTGAATTTTTGGAACCCACTGCCAAACCCAACGGTAAGGAAATAAGAACTTTTTCGCCTTCAATCGTGTTTTGCTAAGTGTTTGGTTCTTCGTATTCTGTTGCTAAATGATGCTTTAGCAATTGAGACATCTTTTGCTTCAAATATGCCTCGGTGGTCGAGGTGCAAATAACCAGAGACGCATGGAAATGCAACTATGGCTGACATGGAATATGGATGAACAATATTTATTTCAATACGTAACACCCATCTATTCTTCCCCAACTTGTTGGCGATGGCGAGTATTTGGTTTTAAGAATTTATAGGATCTAATTTATTTCTTTTTCAATCTTCAACACTGCACATTTTCTCTTCACAGTTGCAACTGAAAAGTTTTGTCTTCTTTATTCTTTCCTCCAAATCCAACTAATGGAGTGTTTGATTATTGTTGATCTTGCTATCACTATGTAATAGTGATTGTTTTCGACTGTGGTTAGTTGTTTAAGTTCTAATTGAGATTGTGTCTATTAATATACGACGACGACGATGATGTCAAAGCCATATCATTTGTTAGTTCAAGTAGTGTACAGCATTCTATCTCAACGGTCCAAGTTATGCTTAAAGTTACACTAAATTCTTAATATATGTTCGACTTAACTGATTTTTGTTCTGGGTGCTACATAAAATTTATTCTTTTAATAACTACTACATTTGTGAATTGTCATGTACAACGTTTCTTGAGTTAAAATAAGAAGAGGAGATATCCCTTCGGGGGTGACCGAGTTAGTGGAGTAGGTGAACGCGAAAATCGTTGCACTGGACTTGTTTAATGCGGTTTATCTCTTTTGTGTGGCTTGCAGGCTACTGCACATGGAGTGAGGTTTATCCAGTACGCACTAACGAATAATAGCTGGTTCATGTACCTCACAAAATTGTAAGCTGAGCCGTACCAATATTACTCTCGTCCTAATTCACCGAAGGTCGACAGAAAATTCAGTGACACGGTTTGTTCGGCAGACGCGTGAAAGGATATGTTTCCAAAAGTGGGTGGGCCCCCCTCCGTTATAGTTAGATTTTTATGAAGAATGTTTTTGGCAATAGTAATTTAAAAAAAAAAAAATGTGTGGGTGATTAAAAATGAAGAATTTTTTTAGATTTATATGTAATATTATTTTATTAAAAAATGTACGATTGAAAAAAAAAAAAAGAATTAAATTTTCAAATTAATGGAGTCCAAACAAAGGGCTTAGTCGACAGTTCAGTGTCTTACATTACGTCCTTTTTAAAAATTTATATTTCACTCAAATTACATTATTAAAACGTTTCAAAAATATTGCTTACCTTTCATATTTATAAATTTATGTATTAGACATACCTCAACTTTTTGAGCCATATATCACCTAAAAATGAGATTTATATACTTTAAAATGCCATTGCAAAGAAGAAGATAATTTTTTTCTAAATAGTTGTAAATTAATTTGTGAGCCTGTTTGGTAGCCATTTTCCAATCCAAAAAATTCATTTTTTTTACCGTTAAAACATGAAAAACAACAGCCATTTTTGACTTGCTGTCTCATATGTGGGATCCACCTGTTGTAGTTAACGGTCATTTATAATATTTTCCATCACATCAATAATTTTTCCTTCTTTTTCAACCACATATTTTTTATCACATCACATCAAAAGAATGCATTTTCTCATTTTAATGTGCACCAAACACACTCGTAATATTATTTTATTAAAAAATGTACGATTGAAAAAAAAAAAGAATTAAATTTTCAAATTAATGGAGTCCAAACAAAGGGCTTAGTCGACAGTTTAGTGTCTTACATTACGTCCTTTTTAAAAATTTATATTTCACTCAAATTACAATATTAAAACGTTTCAAAAATATTGCTTACCTTTCATATTTATAAATTTATGTATTAGACATACCTCAACTTTTTGAGCCATATATCACCTAAAAATGAGATTTATATACTTTAAAATGCCATTGCAATGAAGAAGATGATTTTTTTCTAAATAGTTGTAAATTAATTAGTGAGTCTGTTTGGTAGCCATTTTTCAACCCAAAAATTTCATTTTTTTTACCGTTAAAACATGAAAAACAATAGACATTTTTGACTTGCTGTCTCACATGTGGGACCCACCTGTTGTAGTTAACGGTCATTTTTTNGTTAACGGTCATTTTTTTGTCGAAAATGGCTACCAAACATACCCACGTTCCTAAATTAACAATAAGAATATAATTCGACATATTTTTTTCTAAATAGCTGTAATTTAATTTGTTTAATGCTCATTAGATCATTCCTTCGTATAGCTATTTTTTATTTAAATTTTTTTAGTTTATAAATTTATATATGTGAATTCTTATTTATGAGTTTGTAATTGTTAATATTAAAGAGGAGCGCTTAGAGCAACTAACGGATCGTATCCCAATAAATAACGGCGGTGAAGTAGTAGTAGTGCCGGCAAATCAACGTCTTAGGCGTCCTTGCCACCTCAACTCCCGCGTGCCACGTTAGCCCCCCCCCCCCCCCCCCCCCCCCCCCCCCCCCCCCCCCCCCCCCCGCCCCGGCCCCCCCCCCCCCACCCCCCCCCCCCCTCCCCCCCCCCCCCCTTCCCCACACAGCAAATTTTCACACACTGGGCGGCGCCACCTCAGTCAAACACTTCGTTTCGTTGACCGAGCCCACCTATTAAATTTTTCTCTCGACTTTCGTGTATATAAGGGGCTTTACCCTTTTGCTCTTCACCAGTGAACTCGTTCCCATAACTCACTTTTAGCTCACTAACTACTCTGAAGAACCATATTTGTGAAACATTTGAATTTGATGGCTGCCAAGGATAAGGTTAATGGGATCAAGGGAGGAAATGGAAAAG
>CAIGRQ010268388.1:0-14019 GCA_903798375.1 Fraxinus sp. D2006-0159 | reverse complement strand
ATAGATCACAGTTTATCGATAGGTCGCAATGAACCAAAATGTCGGTCACATACACCAAACACCCCACCCTCATCCCGATCCTCTGCCAATATTTGGTCACAAACCAACCAAATAATTGGTCACAAATACTACCCCACCCTCGCCACAACACCACCCAAACCCCTGTGCCTCTTCACAATACCACCACAACCATCGCCCCAATAACAACAAAAAACAATGTCGCTTACACCGCAACACCAAAAAAACCATTACTACTGTCGTTCACCCCGCCACAATATCACCACAACCACTGCCACAACAACACCGCAACCACACCCACCGAGCCCATCACCAGATCTGTTACTATTCCTCCTCAACACATACCTACTAAACGTTAACGAACCAGAACCCTACAAGCTCTAACTCCGACTAACCCGAACCCGACTTGAGGAGGAAAATCCAATCTAAATCTCCTAAAAAAAAGGAGAAATTAGCAAAAAGTCAACTGATTCTACCACGTTCTCTAAACCTCCCGACGGCAAAACCTCCACTGGGCAACCTCCATATCATTAGCCCAACACTCTCGTCGTTCCTCCGCGCGGCGCTACCAGCATCAACACCACTGTCATTCACCGACGCTCACACCTCCACCAAAATCGCTCGACACACCTCCACTGCACCAATCAAAAGAAGAAGAAGAAGAAGAAGAAGAAGAAGATATCTAAACCAAGACCAGATCTGCACAAAGCCGCCGTCTCGGGGAGACTGGGCTGCCGACGGAGGAGAAAGTGGAGAGGTGGAGAGACGGTGAGAGAGTGGAGAAGATATGGATTAGTTTAGGTAGATATAAAAATAAAATTAATTTTTTTTAAAATCTTTAATTAAAACCTGAATTTTGTATTATGAAACTAGATATCTGATTTGTGAAAATGGTATTTTAAAATCAAGTGTAAGTGTAATTTTCTCATAATTCTTCCTTAACTGCACAAGGATCCAATACTGATAATAACACAATTATGAAGATAAATTTCCAATCAACAATGCTTTTGCCTACTTATATAGAAAGTAAAATTTGTGATGTAATAATCATGGAGGAGACTCCCTTGGGGTCAGGAGTATAAAGGGTGCACGGATCCTGGTCAACTTGGGCATAACCCGCGGTTTACCTCCGCCAGTTACTGAGGAGCCGGTGGCTGGTGGTCCAGGATATAGTCTAGTGTAAGATGGGATACCTGGGTAACAAAAAAAAAATTGAATTTACAGCTACTTCCGTCAACAACACAGTGCAATTTGTCCATGATCAAGTGTCGAATTAAACACAAAAATAGAATTAGCAAAAACTAAAATAGACGCATCAAGAACTAAATATTCACTGAAGCAATTAGAGAGAAGGCAATTGAGAAACCTGTATTGAATATTAATCGCGCGCGAGCGGAAATCGAATTTTGAAATTTGATACTGTAATGTGTATGTATATATATTTATACATGCTTGCTAGGAAAGTAATTCTAAATTAAGGGCGTGTTCGGTAGAGATTAAAATCGGATTAAAATTGAAAAACTAACCGTTAATGTTGACTTTTATTATACGAGTAGGACACAATAACGACTATATTTTCAATTTTAATTTGATTTTAAATCTTACCGAACACGCCCTAAAGCTCTGGATTCTTGTTAACTCAATCCCACCGTTCATGTATTCTAACCAATTTGAATAACTATAAAACATTTACTACATTGTTGATTTATTTATTTTTATTATTTATCATTCCGTGTCACCTTTGAAAAAATAAATAAATAAATTACATCAGCATCTCAAATTTATTTTACAAAGTCCGCCTTGTGCCGAATTTAACTTTGAGCCTGTTTGTTTCCCATTTTATAGTAAACTGCATTCTAAAATAACAGATTGATTGAGAATATGATTGAAAAGAAGAGTGAAGAAAAAAATGTATTTTTTAAAATAACGGAAATCAAACCAGTGCTTATCATCATTATATATGTGATTTCAAGTCATATAAACACAGACCAAGAATATAATACATCCTCGCCTAATTGAGTCAATTTTGAATTATTTGTGTTGGAAGTATTTTTATTTTTGAAGACATGATTAGAGTGTCTCCCTTGCAATCATCTTGAGCCAAATAGAAATATGAAATGTAATAAAGTTTTCACATAAATATAAAATAAAACGAAAGAGAGCCAGAAAACGAAATCAGTTCAATGAATTTTGAAATATACGGTCCCATCCTGGCTATATCCTACTATCTGGCCGAAAATTGGGCTCACCACATCTAAACATTATCTACACAGTTTGTTATGGGATCTCCTGTCAATACTATCCTGTCTGTATCTATTCCTGATTTCAAAAGTTTACACAATAAACATTAGTACTATATGTGGGTGGCCAACATCCAGCAGTACTGATTAAATGTAAATGACTGACCTACGACTAAATTATACATGGTAATTTGAACTGACCGAGCACATCGGAGATTTAAGGATGTATCGCATGCTTTGAAGTTTACGGTTGTGCCTTCTCTGGAAGACGAGATAGTTCTTTATCAGCGAAATGTAGAAGCCTTCTCAGTCGTAAAACCATATCACAATGGAAAGGCAAAGCTGATCTTCTTTCCAAGTAAGCTGGACTTACTGTCATCCATGATAACGCGTGAAGTTCTGCTGCTATAGATTCAAGAATTATACGAGTCTCTACCTCGAACTCTTTGGCATCAGAGCTCAATCCCCTTCCTGACGGTTTGACAGAACCCTTCCCCAATTTCTCTTGGGTGATGTTACTACCTCCATAATAATCGACTAATGTGACAGAAAGAACTGAAGGCCATTCTTCTTTTGACGGGTTCCTAGAATCTTTTCTCATCGATGGTACAGCTTTTGAAACTACAAACCCTGTGGACAGGGGAACTGCAGAACCTTTGCTGTGTAGAAGATGGGCAAGCGGCGGGGATTCAGCAGTGAGACATGTAGGGAGCTGAAGGATTGCGGGAGGGAGAAAACGCATGCTCCTTGAAGGGATTAAAATGTAGGATGCAGAGGTCGAACCAAGGGATTTAACAGGAGTATAACCTTCAAGATAGCCAGGTGCACCACTACCTTGTGTTGCCCCTGCAACAAAGAAACTCCTACATTAGACAGTACTGTCGAATCGATACTTCTTATAGCAAATAAAATAGGCACAAACATACTCCGGTCGACAATTGACTCTGAAACCCCTTGTGACAGAGGCTGCATCAATACATGCAGCAAAAGTCATCTCATCTACGAAATATACAAATTTCTGCTCCAACATTAACTTTCTAATAAAAATAAAATCAAAAACTTTCCAACTTGTTTCTATATATTTCAAATGTCTTCATGATTACACTTGCTACGTCTAAGTAAAATATTAACTCCCAATGTGAAACATGCACCTGTTAGTCGACCAGAACACTCAGAGCTACTATTGAGATTTTGGAACAGTCCATACTCCATTATCACACCGTGAACCACATATAGTTAAGGTAAAAATGGGTTTGACTCCCAAATTACTGGTGTGGTCTCAAAATTGACCCGTGGATTTCCAGAAATGATCTAATTTTTCACTAAATAGAAGGATTCTGATGAAATTGAAAATGGCAGAATAGTTTTGAATTGGAAAAGTCAATTTTCTGTCGGAGCAAAAAAAATTGGATGCACCCTTAATTTAAGTATAAAATAATACTAGACATAAAATAAAGAAAAACAAATATTACACCAGAGGAAGTTCAAAAGAATAAATGTTAAAAAAGTAATCGTCTCGTCTCCTATCTGCATGCAAGAGAGAGTCTGTCACCGCCATGTTCCCACTAGTGCACTTCATACCATTTTATAACCCCCACCAATCCCCAAACACAACCCTACCACGACAAACCTGTCCTTCCCAGCCCCACGTGAACTCTATGGACCAATCATAGAAAGTAAATTAATATTTACCAGAAGATGAATCTGCATGAAACATTGGTTGTAAGGAATGATCAATAGAAACTGAGACGAAACTAATGCTTTGCACCCATTGCAGCAAGCCCCTTGAATTGTCCACTGCTGGATGTCCACCCACTAGATGTTTTCTCGAGGAGGGTTGTCCCATACCACCTTTCCCAAAAACAGATGTCTTTGAGTGAGCACCGTACAACTGACTTTCTGAGGAGGGAAGTGTTCTCTCTTGCATTAAGCTTATATCTTGCTGCTGCAATGGGGTTCCATTGCTACTAGCAGGCATCCCATTATCAGGAAGGGATCGTCGTAGCTGCAGAGACCACTTTTTCACCTCGGAACCCCCAATTGCGTACAGAGCTTTTTGCCACTCTGCAGAGAGACCTAGCTTTGTTAAGATCAAGAATGAAAAGTAAAAGGTATATACCAGTAAAAAATACAACCTACAATCCCATTTTAAATTTCCTTCAACTAGTTACATGACAATTACAAATGCGGGTAAAATTTCAGGAAGCTTAAAAAATAATCACCAGGCTGCAAACATAAGCTTATAAGACGATCATGTTTCATGTGTCTGATACCATTGCAGATAACCACCAGTATATGCATAAGTGCCACAGTGCCAACTCCAAAGTATATGCCAACTATTTTGTCATCAAAATGCAAAGAAGTCTTTCCTAACGGGGTTCTTCTACCAAAGTTTAAAGAGAGATGATATGGGTTAAATTAGACTGAAGATTTGGGAAAAAAAATAGTGTATATATAAAAAATACACACACATTTAACAGCATGACTGACGAACTCCTCAACTCAGAAACAGAGAAAAGCAACTAAAGTGAAAAGCTGAAAAGTATAATGGAAGATTATGAAATACCCTGGCACTCAAGCTCAAAGAAGCATCCAATTCGTGTTATCACGAAATCTCTAGGCTTTGCAATACCACCATCCGGAGAACAAGCCTGAAGTATTTGACAGCCCTGTTGCAGGATTTGGATAAAAAGGGACTGAAGACCCTTTGTGTCTTGTCGACTGCTGACTCCTCCGAATGGGTACACATAGCTGTCAAGCAATTCGCCCCTCGAATCCGTCCAAATGCACACCAACCAACGCCAATCTTCAGTCCATCCATAGCAGCAATGCAGGCTTGGGAGTGTCTTTTGATGGCCAGATCCAAATGCATCTGGATCCAGTGCATCAGGTTGTGTATTAGGACCAGTATCTCCGCATCCTGAAGAAGCTGAACTCTGCATAAAGCTAGTACTTCCACAATCATCAGATAAAAGATTTGAAGACTCAGAAGCTACATTACCAAAGAAAGGAGAAAGTCCATGCTCTAAGGATCCAGGTTCTGCAAGTATAAAAAGAGGCTCAAACAAACAACGGATCTCATCTTGAGGATATACATCTGCAGTTCTGCTAGGGTCACATCCAACTCCACCACCTCTTGATGTTTGCCAAGAGTTATCCCAAGTACCCGGCCTCAAGGTAGCATCAAGTTCATTCCCTCTTCGGTGAGGAGGTCCCACATTTCGAGGACCAACATGATCCTTCCACATTCCTGGAACAGGTGAATTCATTTGCATCAAGACAGAATGAGATCTTCCTGATGTGGATGATGGAATTGTGTCACCAGAGGCTGATCGTGAAATTCGCCGAGCTTTATTGTAAACAGTGAAAGCAATTTCCTTCAGAGTGACAAGCTCAGAAAGACTGGGACTCGTAACCCTGAAAATGGCATCAACTGTGACAATTTGCAATACCAACTTAGGCATGCTAAACCCTATTAGGCTTAGAACATTTGAAAATGATTCGTCCACAGCTGCTGAGTAACTCAAGGCCTTCGCAACTTGATTGTGCACCACAGATTTTCGCTCTTTATCTGAAGATCGAAGGACTGATCCAACAGCAATGGAAGATTCAACAACTGTCTGTAGAACAGCAAGAGGCTCTGGGAAGGGACACACCACATAGATAACCTGATTGCAATATGGGCAACACATATGTAAGCAGACCAGCAAGGAAAACTCACATGAAATATATTAGACGATAGAAATGAATATAGCGATATATGGGGACAGTTTAACCAAAGAGATAAGGTGAAGAAACTATTTCAGGATCTCATAATTGGACCTTTACTTATTATGTTTGGCAGAGATGCAGGCAAACATTTGGAGGTGTGAGGCATGCATCATCTGGAAGGGGACGGGGGTAGTTCTCAAAATCAAGCATTGGGATAAGTCAACAAAGGGCCATAGGTTTAACATATTTTTTTGATCAAAGAGATTCTTCTAGTTTCTTATCTACTATATACACGTGTGTCGGAAATTACAACTTACAGTGCACGGGCCAGTACTTCCTTCCTTCGCATTAGTAGTCATACACGAACCAAGTTTCAAAGTTTTAAGAACCTTTGAAAGAGTCTTCAAAAAGCTAGTCATATCCCAACCATTGGATAAGCAGAGAAAGTAATCACTGATTGATCCCAACATAGATGCATTACTGCTATCTATCTTCATGGATTGAGGACTATCTAGCAGCACAAAACCTGAAGGAGAAATCTTCCCAGAATCTAACTCCATCTCATTTCCAAGACTTTGTGGTGAATGTGTTCCCAGCTTGCATGTCTCATAAACTGAGAAAATCCCATAGAAATTCACTAGTAAAAATCAATCTCAGCGAATTCTTCACATATGCACACATCAACAGAAGATAATACTTCATTAACTATTTAAGCTTCGATTAAATGTATGCATGTGGTTGATGCATGTAAAAGTTGCACACTTCACTCATGGATATGTATTCTATCACTGGCTCCATAACTACAAAAATCTTAGGCATGAAGGGATGCTCAAGTATGAATATGAGAAATCATGAAAATATAACAGCACAAAACTTATAAATAGAATCAAATTGCAAATGAGAGAACCATATGTCACAGGTCTTAGAAGGTGCTACAAAAATCTTCCTGCAAAAAGTATTCCATCAACTTGAAAAATATGGTAAACAAACTAACAATATAAACAATTTAAGTTTCAAAACGTCAATGAAGGTTTTAACCCCTTAAAAGCATTGCAGATTTTTATTGGATGCTGGATGCCAACCTTAAAGAGTTCCCTCAAAAAGCAAGGATAATGATGCCTCGGTTGCATAAAGCATGTCAACATTCAATAAAAAAAATAAAAATGAAATTCTAAAAGTACTATCCTGAATGCCAATGTCAAGCATCTACTGGGCGGTATATATTAACTTGTAAAAGAAATAATCAATTCAGTATTTCCTGAGTCATTTTCTGGGTGAGCAAGTTATGTATAAAGATCAATTCTAATACATAATGTCACTTCAATGCGAGATCGAACTCAATTGTTAAATGCATTGAAACAAAGTCAATCCAATTAAAAGTTCATATAGTTTGCAAGAGGACTTCAAACTGATCGCCATTTTAACCTAAATGTTGTCTGCTCTATGCAGAATCATCGCAACATTATAGATATTGATCAAACTAACCAGTCCCAAGTTGCTGGAAAAAATCGGCGGCAGCAGTTGTGAGTGGATCAATATTTGGACAGACAACATAGTAAGTCATCTGCATTTTGGAAAAAAAAAATAATAAATAAATAAAATTAAACGTGAGGGAGTCAAAATATTCACTGGAAATTGAATAAGAGAAATTCACTAGCATTAATAACAATGAAGTAGAAAAGATGAAAATTGGTAGTCCATTAGCTGATCTGCTACCTCTTGTACGAATTCTTACATGTTTCGGAGTCGCATATGGTTCAAAAGGAGCCTTTTCCCAGAGTTGTAGAGAGCTGGGTGAGGTCTTGAGCCAATCATCTTGATACCTGTTACATAGAATAACTTAGACTGGTAACACTGAAAAACAACATAAAAGCTAGACAATGTATTATAAGGCCAAATGCCAGAAGCATGTAAATCATAATTATAAGAGTGCATCACTAAATTAGTAAGTTGAGATGATAGCACCTAGTAATCATAGTCACATCAACGAATTACATCAGTTGTAAAGGAGGTAATATCCACAAAAGATAGGTGCTACTGTGATAATTGTTAGTTCGAGGTCTGGATACGATACCAGCACACAGCTGTAATGGTGAAAATGGTCGCAAATCATACAAATGGGGGAAAATCTTGAGAGAGCCTTGAGCAAGCTTGCAATTTCAAATTATTGTTTACTTTAGTATAAAATAAAAGTTTAGTTGTTTATATAAACAAAATAAGTTCAATACATTTTTAGGCAAGAAAGCTAAGATAGAAAGGAAAGCTTAGGCTCGAACTACAAAATCAAGAACTCTGGCAAAGCTTGAGAAATATATTATACAACAGTATAATCTCCAGCTAAATTTTTTTATTTAGGTTGCACATATACTTAGAAACCCTTCAAACTTGCATAAACTTGTACTCTCACCTACCATGAAATCCACACGACTATTCTTATATTTTTTGAGAACACGTGCAAGGTTTAGCATAACATTTAGGCCATTATATAGGATAAGTTAAAGCAAGAGAAAAGAATGCAAAAGGTCTTCTTTATTTCCAACCCTCTTCCTACCATGTCACATGATGCTCCAAATTATAACAATCCTTTAACACTCCCGTCATGCTTGAGTATCTAACTATTGCACGAGAGAGGGGGCATTAAGAGCAACTAACCGATTTTGTATATCATTTTGGTAGGGCCTCTCTTTCTCTCATGCTTTCCATACTCTCTCTCCTCTCATGTTCCTCTCTTCTATCACTCTTTGCACTCTCTCCCTCCTTATCTTTCATTCTCTCTCACGCTTAAGTTTGAACTTAATCATTTTTCTATATTTCAATTTGAAGTCAGCAACAAACTATATTTTATTCCAAATTAATATGAGTTCACCTACATGAATCCTCTTTCGGTTCTCAGTTAAATTCTATCAATACATCTACCAAAGATCCACATAAATCATCAAATTTTTTCTTCCCCCCTAAAATATAAAATTTTTTTTTTTTTTTTTTTTCTCAATCTATTTGCAGATAAACTCAAAATAGACCCCAGGAGTAACTTTTATTATCTTTACCTTCAAGCATATGCATGGAGTATGCACCAATCACAAGTATATCTCACGTGACCAACATGTTACAAAACTACTAACTCTTGAGACAAAGTAACACGCGGGCCAACTGCTTTGGACGATGCAAGTCAGGTGACCGCCATGCGGGTAAGCCTGAGAGTGGGAGAAACACACACAGAAATAAAAGTCCAGTGCAGACGGTCTGTATCTCAACCCTCTCATTATTAGTTTATATCCCTACCAGAAAATAGAACAACAAAAAATGCTTAACGAGTAAAATTTCTCAAAATTATAGTTTCCCAGCTGATTAAAAATCATCACAATATTTTCATCTCGCAGTAGACTTTTCTTTATACTAGTTCTCTTGATGAGGTGATTCTTAGTAGCCCAATTTTCTGTACTCATAAAGCACACCCAGGAAACATTATGTATCAATATGTTTAGCATCCATTTAACATAATTGTCTAACAACAGGTTTTGGATTTCTGCGTATTTCTGGGAGGCCACATTACCCAGTTTCTTTGGCTTGAACAATGATGACGCGGGAGCGTATATTTGACAACGAACAATTGAAGATTAAGAAAAGAAAGGGGTGGGGTGCAAAGAAGATAAAAAATTAATGGCAAAGAGATCGATTTTTATTCATATAATTTGAAAGGGGTTGACCCACTTGCTTCTCTCGTGCATACACCGAGCCCCTTTTCTCCTCAATCCACAAAAACCAAAATATAGGGGGTTGAATATTATATTGAATAAGCCATTTATTTATAGAGCAAACTAAAATCAAACTAACTTCTACTAAGCTAGAACTTTATCAAAATTGTAAAACTAATCTAATCTAATTTAATTATTCATAATTGGAACTAAACTCTATTTATAAAATCCTATTATAATTCTAACTCTTTCTTCCTATCTCTATCTCCATCAAATGAGCTGTGACATTTTTCAGCATTGGGACTGCCTCCACATTAGTTCCCTGAACTAGGGGTGGGTTGGCCACAAAATGTTTAAATTCAGCATATCTCACTCCAAGTCTACAGAATAGCTGAAGTGAATTATTCTAAACAAACAAATGGATCTAAGAACTCCCGGAATCAACAAAAACACAAACGGGTACCAATATCCCCACCAAGTGGACTAGTATTTAAAGTATAAACAATTCAGTTCTCCAGCTTCCACATCTTATACCAAATTGACAACTAATGTTGTCCCCAAAGAAGCAAAAATACAAGTGAAATGGCAAAAAAAATTGCATTTTAATCATACATACCCGACAAGTATGGAAGGAAAAGGAACTACAGAAAGTGTGGGCCGCAGCCGTGAGCCTGGTTGCTGATCTGACTCTGATGCACAAGGGTCTTGGTTCAGCCGCCTTTCACTTGCCTCGTCCCCTCTGGTTCCATCTGGTGCACAGAAAGTAACTGCATCAATGTCCTTCAGATGATACAAGGTCTAAAATCTCATTAGATTGTTAAAATTAAAATATAATAATAATACCTTTTAGGCAAGATAATCCATCAGCTGAGGACAGAGATGGGCTCATGGACTCTCCAGCTGATAGTGTGACAGTACTAGAAGAATCTCGACATTCATTTGCACTTGCAGTCGATTCTGCAGAAAACCCATCACCCGTTATTCCATCACTAGATTGACTGCGGCCTCTGCACCAATCAGTAACAAATAGAGGACCATCTATACTGCTAAATGCAGTTTTTAGAGCTGTTTTAATGTCTGACTGAAGCAAAGTCATGGTTAATGATGCTTGAACCTGATAAAAATGATAGTTTCAGAGGAAAGAATGTGATATAGTGTAAAATAACTGCACTGAAATACTAGATTTACTCGCCAAAAGCAGAGAATATATATAAAACACACACACACACAAAAAAAAGCATGCACACGATATATTGGTCACATTTCAGTTATTATTCTTATGAGTAAATAATGGAAAGATACAGCAGTTCAGCCTCATCTCAATAACAATGGCAGCAACTACCCTGAAAGGTCCCAACTCAATGAGTACTTTATATATATAACCATCAGAGATGCCACTTGAAGAAGCAATATTAATCATAGCAAGTCCCACAAATGCATAATTTCTGAACATAATAAAAACACACACTGGAGATGGTTCTGTAAACAAAAACCAGATCTAGAGCAAAAATATAATGAAATACTGCCCATGCAGCTAAGTGATTTACTTGGCTAACAAAACAAGACTGCATTATTCCCAATGATTATGATTCTCATAACAAGCCTTAATAATCCAGCCGAATGTCAGAAAAATTTGACAACTTAATTTTAGAGACCTCTGACATCATACTGGAACTGCAGTCTCATACTCTCATTCATACTGCCTTCCTAGCTACTTAACATGCACGCACGCATCCACAAACATTAAGAAGAACACATTAGGTAATGGCAGAGGTATCCAGAGGGAGTGACCAGAAACAGAAGAAGAAAATAATATGAAGGGTAGGCCCCAGCAAAGAAATAATCAATGTATTATTTTTCATAAACCCAACTTTTCATTCTCAATCAATCATCCCCAGGGGAACGGAAAACCAAATTCCAACAAGAAGAAATCTTACATCAATTGAGAGTGGATCAACAAGCTCCATCCCAGCAATATCCAGCGAATGGCAAGAAGCCAAAATACCTCCACATCCAGCATGGACCATAGAGGGTCCACAGGAAAATCCGCGCCTCCACTGTTCTTGCAATACAAGCCAACCATATGGACCATCGCCACAGTCAGCATCCAGAGCCACATCAACAAATGAAGTAGCTTGCTGAACAAGTAATGTAATGCCATCAAGAAGTTCCTGAAGCGGTTGCCTTAATCCATAAGAAAGCATGTTTTCTTCAATAAATGAATTGTGAGGTACAGATGGGCCAATTTCCATATTCTGGGCATTTGTTTTTGTTACTTTAGAAACTCCAACAGAACGCCAGACACCAAGAGGAGCATTCAAGGGGCCATCTAGCATATCTCTATCGAAATCACCAGCTATCCTAACTGGTATCATTTCTTTCTTTTTCACCTCAGACTTGCTCGAAATATTGTCGATCATGATGCTTGGATCAGCATATGGCTGATTCAGAATGCTAGCTCCAGAAGACCCACTAAAACCAGTAGCCGAAGTGCTGCTAGAAGATAATAGTGTGTGCCGTAGCCTGCACATAGAAGACTGACAAGCAAGGCATTCAATTTCTGTTGCAAGGACAGTTTTGGAAGATGGGCGAAAATTATCTTCTCTGGAGGGACCTTCCTTCACTTTATCGGAAACAGATTTGACAACATCAGTTGGATGCAAAACAGAAGATTGAGATGATGCAACTGCTGTCTCACCTTTGGAAATGCTATTGTTAAAGCCAGGCAACCTTCCACCATTTGGCTCTTTTCCTCTTTCAACAAGAGTGTAATAATTCTTTAATTTGAGAAGAGCACTTGTGTCATGCCTTTCTGTGCATGTTTTCTTTTTTACAGCCAACAAAGACTTTTCCTCAAACCCATCAAAGCAAGGAGAAGAAGGTGGTGTTGCAGAGTATACATAGTTGTTTGAACTTGAAGCAGTATCCACTTTGCAATATTTTGGAATGTATGGACTTTTGAAAATCAATGAGGAGATCTCACCTCTAGGGGTTTCAACTGCCCCATATTCAGGTGCAAATGTCATTAGTGCTTCAGATTTTATTAGATGATCAAACTCACCACCAGAAGATGGTGAAGTGTAGTTCATAGGAGCAGAGGCTGAAGCATTTTTTGAAGCTTCTTGATTTTTGCTTGCTGAATCTTCCATGGCAGCAGGAGGTGGTAGGGGAGTAAAGTTATCAAAGGATGGAAAACCTACTGGCAGAAGCATCTGATCAGACAAATCCATCATCGAGGTTCCTGGACTGCTACCTACGTCACCACACTCAGGAGCAGAAAACATGAGAGCTTGAGACTCTGCAGTTCCTGGAGGCTTCACCATGTGAAAAGGCAAAATCAGGTTTGATTTAGATATCCCTATCGACGATCATAAAAGAGAGGGGGGAACATATGGGGATACACAGTAAGACAAGCATATATATAATCATGATGAATAGTGACAAAAATGAAAGTGAAAACAATAAAAAAAACTACACCTAGATGACTGTTAACAAGCATTCATCAATCACTTATCCAAAATGTTGATGCAGTCTTAAATGCTGTCTTTGTTATAATTACTACACATTACATGAAAATTATTATAAAATAATTAAAAAAAAAAAAAAAAGAAACTTCCTCTCCTTTCAGCCTAGAGCATCCTCAGTTTATCTATAATTTACTTATTACAAATATCTAATTGGGAAAGTCTGTTATACTACAGCTATTTGGATTTATTAGTGAACAATTACGGTTATCAGATTATTTTGAGGACAAATTTGCAGGGAAGATTTTAAGGTGCTGAAACAAGTGTAATAGTAGACCATGTGACATGGAGAGGAAGAATTTAAGACGCTGACACAAGTCAATTGCAGACCATGTACAGATAAAACTTGGAAAACCAAAATACTCGGGAACAGAGCACTAGTAATGACCAAGCCAGTCTACTCCTTTACAGTGTTACCTAGACTCTACCAAGCAATAGCATACAGACTCATCCTGATCAATTTTATCAAATCCAGACCAGATCACCCGATTCAACTAGAAATACCTGGAACCAGGCCAGAAGCTTGTCCTGTCATATACTCACCACCGTATGTTAAACAAACCGGTGTCCAAACCCACTCAACGGAAACCCTGGATAGATTCTAGTTTTAAAAAGGGGAAAAAAAAATCGGGCCATTCTTCGATTTCACTGAATTTCTTACCAGAACTGGGATGTGATCTTCAATGTTTTCACCTTACCTTTGATGCAGCTAAAAGAAGACGAATTTTGGTTCTTTTTCTCTTTCCCTCTTTCTATTTCTTTTCCATTCTTCTTTATACTTTTCTTGCCCTTTCTCTGTCATCACCACTTTCTATTCTGTGGCTGTTCATG
>CAIGRQ010268362.1:0-18689 GCA_903798375.1 Fraxinus sp. D2006-0159 | reverse complement strand
ATTTGCACGCTAGTCCTTGAACTTTCATTTTCTTTCACTTTGGTCCATTTTCACATATTTCTTTCAAATTACGTCATATCCATAGAATTACCATATAAATCAAAATATGAGCGTAATGAATACATTTTGACACAAAATAAACATACGAGCGCATAAAATAAGGAGGAAAAAATATGCATTTTACATTCCTATCACTCAAGAAAGTTAGAAATCACGTCGCGCAAAGATCAACATGACCCGCTGTTTGACCTGTACTAAGAATAGAGATTAAGAAATCCGACCCGTTGATTACCCGAAACAAGAATCGTGAAATGAAAACGCCATAAAAAGATTGTGAATCCTTTTGATAAGTTCAAGTTAGAACTTTAAGCCACCAAAATCACACATAAATAAAACTCTTAAATAATTTGAATTCTCTCAAAATAATTGTTAAAGTCCTCATTTAATGAAAATAATGAGGTGTTTATATAAAACCTCTAAAACCCTAATTTGCACGGAAATAATACTCAAATATTGTAAAAGGTACTAAAAATATAGAATTCTAAGTAAACTAGGAAACTACCAAAATTCGAAAATTTTCCTGTTGGAATGTTCTATGCGGTCGTATAGAAGACCAAAGTGCTGCTTGTTCATGGTTTGCTTGCATGCGGTTGCATAGCTCTTATAACTATGCATTCGCATAGTATTATTTTCTGCCTCCAAATTGATTTTCTCATTTTCAATGCTTTCCAACGTTTTTCGGCTTCCGACCCCAACATGAAAATCGGTCTTTGGGTTATTGACCCCAAAGTGATTGCATGCCCTGGGTCATATCAAATCCAGTCTTATATTTATCAATGGACCCAATCGAGGTTTTAATTTTTCTTGAAAATCCATTTACTCCCTAACAGCTAATATTCGGGTGGTAAATCAACTAAATCTCAAGTATGATTTTGCATTATAGAATCTATCTTACTATTGATAGCTTCTTTCCAATGCGGTGCTTTTAGTGTAAACATTACTTCATTGAATGTCTTTAGATCGTTTTTTACCATATAAGTTAGAAAACCAAGACCAAACGAAGTAGATGTTCTAACCATTTTACTATGCATTGGTTCTTCATTATTTGAAGTACCATTTAATTGAACATGCAAGTTCCTTTTCTTTGCATGGAAAGATATCTTCAAAAAATGATCCATTTCTAAGTTCTATTATGGTGCCCTAATGTACGTCTTGAACATCCAGTTTATGAACAAGAAAATGATATGCACCACTACTATTAACCTATCCAATATATATATATATATATATATATAATCAATCGGTTGAGGACCAATTTCTACTTGTTTCTGCTTTGATACTTCAACTTTAGCAAAACACCCCCACGCTTTCAAGTGTTTGTAAGAAGGAGGATAACATTTCCATAGTTCATATGGAGTTTCATCCATTTTCTTTAAATGTATCTTGTTTAGAATGCTATTCTTAGAAAGTATAGCTTCCCCCCACAAGTTCTTGCGTAAACCCGAACTTATCAACATTGCATTCATCATTTCCTTAAGAGTTCAGTTTTTGCGTTCAGCAACACCATTCAATTGAGGTGGGTATGATGTTATTTGATGAATGATTTCATGTTCGGAACAATATTCTTCAAGCGGTGTCACATGTTCTCCTCCTCTATCACTATAAGTGTTGTTTATTCATTTTTCAAGTTGATTCAACTTCCATCTTATAATGTTTAAAAACATCCAAGGCTTCGTCTTTGCTTCTTGGAAAATACACATAATAACACTTTGCATAATTATCAATGAAAGTAATAAAGTATTTTTTTTCCACATTTAATTTGAACAAATTCCAAATCATAAATATCGATATGAATTAATTCCAAAGCTGCCGTATTCATTTGAACCAAATGAAATGGTGTTTTGACCAATTTTGCCTTAATAAAAATCTCACATATATGATTCTGATCAAATTAAAGTGTCGAAATTATATTTTGATTCATAAGTTTACACATAGATTTGTAAATTACATGTCCTAATTGATTATGTCATAAACAAGACAACTCAAACATATAAGTAGAATTCAAACATTTATTCATAACGCTTTATTTCGGTACAATTATAAAAAATATTCATTTTGAACATTCCATCACATAAGTATCATTTACCAACATACATCTCATTCTTAGTACGTATAAACTTATCAGATATAAATACAAGTTTAAAGCAATTTTTGCTAAGTACTCGGATACAAAGTTCTTGCGAATGTACAATACACGTAGAACATTGTTGAGGACGATCTCTTTGTTGGAATTCATATTCAAAGTAATCTCCCATTATCCCTCAACCTTCAATCTTGCAGATGTTTTCATAAAAAGTTGTTCTATATATAATTCTTTGTAATTTGAGAACATAGTAATGTCTGCACAAATGTAACGGGTAGCACCAGTATCGACCCACCATTCCCTTGGATTACCAACGTTGTTGCATTTAAAAACAACCGCAGACAGATTCATCTATTGTACCCCTTCACATATGGTGTCTCTTTCAACCACATTTGTTTGTATGTTCTTCTTAGGCTTTAGACATTCGTTAGATTAATGTCCCACTTTTCCATAATTGTATCGATTACCTTGGAACTTCTTGACATTTCTCAAGTTGTCTCTTTTCGGTGCATCACCCAAGACCCTAAGCTTTTTTTTTACCCTTGAACAGAATTTCACAAAGTTCACTCCAAGTTGAACACTAGACTTCCTTTTGATCTTTCTATTGTCTTCATCAATCCTCAAATGAGCTATCAATTCCTCCAAATTCATCTCATTGTGTTTGAGATTGTTTTTAAAGTCTCTCCATAATGGTGGGAGTTTCTCGATGATAACAACAACGCAGAAAGACTCACTCAACTCCATTTTCTCCGCATGAATGTCATGAAGTAGAATCTATAGTTCTTGCACTTGACTAATGATGATTTTTGAGTATATCATCTTGTTGTCAAAGAACTTTTCGACAATGAATTTCTTCGTGCTAGCGTCCTCCATTTGGTACTTTTTCTCAAAAAAATCTCAAAGTTTCTTGGCCGATTTCATAGCGCTATGCACTCTATGAAGTGTATTGTCCAATTCATTTATGATGTAGTTCTTGCAAAGGAAATCCAAGTGCTTTCATGCATTAACGCAATAATCGATTCACGATTATTTTCCCATTCTTTTGGAGGGGTTTCGGTTAAGAACTTTGCAAAGTTTAAAGTGTTGACATAAAAAAATTCTTTTGTTGCCATCTCTCCTTCAAATTTCTCTTATTTTCCCCATGTGAAATTTGAGTATTTTGAAGTGATATAGTCTAAGGCGAAAATACATTGTTGTACCATTTGTTGTTTGAGGTGAAATAATCTCAATGATATTCATTTTTGTTATGTAAATAGAAGTTCAACGCAAGTAAAATTAAGAAAAAGAATAGCATATTCCAAAATATGAAGAGAACGGGTTTTGATCCAACAAAATAGCGAAAAAATTTATCTTAGAATTGTTGGGAGATATGGTATAATGTTGTTTTGTATGTGGATAATAAAAAAGATAAGTTTAACAACACAGGAACGAAGTTAAACAGAGTAAAAACTTGGTATAAATCAAATGTAGAAATGAAGAAGAAAAAATTGATGGAAGGATCCGAGGCAATTGATAACACTATTTCCTTAAGATAAATTTGTCCAGCAACCGTGTAACGGAGTAACGACAATTGTCTCCCAAGATACAATGAATTACTTCCTTGTAGTAGAAGCACTTCAAACTATAAGGCAACCACGAATTTGAATGGATTTTTCTCTCTATAAAAAATGATTTTGAATGCAAAGTTTTGGAAAGGTTTGACAACAATTTTGATGGAAGACTCAATAATATGATTTAGGATGTCTAAATGACGTCTAAATGGTCAAATATATAGAAGTTTAGGGGTTGTTTATGGGAAGATACGCCTCAAAACTCAACAACCTTTATCAAGAGTCGCAGCTTTTGCTATCGCTCATCGCTACCCTGTACCACTCGACGCCAAAAGCAGAAAATATGTGGCTTGTCAGCGTTGGGCTGCTGCTTGAGCTACAGTCATAGTTGTTGAAAATCAAATTATTTCTTCCAACTTTGGACCTTAATTTCTAATTCATTTGAAATTGATTTTAAGATTCCAAATATACAATATCTACTCGAGGAGTAGAACAAGTTAATCTATTTATTTTCATAATTTGATTATCAGATCAAGTTCGAATATTTGATCGAAATCAACACAAAAGTCACTTATCACATTTTTCATAGTTTTATTTTATACTTAACCAATTTCATTCCTTTTAAACCAAATTTCAACAATATTTTACATAAGTTTCTAATATAAGTCAGTTCATGTACTTTTAATGACAAAGTAACAAAGAATACGACTTTCTAAACTATACAATTTTACAACTATCATTTTCTAGTCTTTTTTCAAATTATATTTTTTTCCTAGGCATATATAAAACTTTGTCTAAAGTGTGGGTTCAAAAATCTCGATGGCCCATAGTGCTTTCAACTATTTTTTCCAATCATCACTGAATTTTTTTAATTTTTTGAATAGTTAATGTACATTTTTTTTATAAATTGGTTTCCATCTATCACTTTGTATTCCTTCGTTTGATAATTGACTACTTTGATCATGATCCGTCGTAAATAACATTTTTAATATCTCAATTGGCGGGATTGACATACGAAGGGCCCATTTGATATGATTTTTAAGAAGCTAAAATGAACTTTTGAGATTTAAGCCATCGTTTGGCCCCATTAATTTATATTAAATTTTTCTATCGGTTCTTTTTAACCACACATTTTCCAAAAAGATATTATTTCCCTCATTATAAATTGAAATAATGGAACCCAAACATGGGCTAAAAGTTAGATTTGAATTCGTTTGACGAATAGGGGTGGAGTCAGGAGGGATAAAAAGAAAATTTCTAGTGAGTTGATACATAGAAAAAAAGAAATTTAGACTAAAATGTAAATGGCTTGCGAACATGATTTTTAGAGAAAGTTGGTCTAATATGACTTCTTTCAAAAGAACTTTCAAAATAAAATAAAAAAAACAATTTTAAAATTAGTTTCAAATAAAAATTAAAGTAAATTTCTTAAAAAATAAAACTAAACGAACTCAAAAAATGTTAAAAGTACAATGACCTCTAGGAAATAACTTTAAAAGAACCATGACTATTCAAAAAAAAAATATTTTAGAGTTCAAAAAAGGTTTGGAGAATCGTGGTTCATACTTACAAAGTCTATTCATTTCATACGGAGGAAATTACACCTCATACACCTTTATAAAAAAATATCTCACTTTTACACTTTAACCTATGTTTGGCCCTCATTTTTTTAAAACCTTATTTTTCCAAAACTCATTTTAAACCACATATGTTCTCATAAATTATTTTTATTCGTAAACTCAAAATTTTTCCTTGTTTTTTAACTACCCATTCTCCAACAAAACACAATTCTAAAATGCGTATTGGCCTAAAAATAGGGCTCAAACAGGTGCTCTTTATCCATTAATACTATAATAGAGTAACAAGAATGATAAATAATAAATCACCTCACTTCGACACTAAAAATATTAAAGCATTATCTCTCTCCTACCTAATCAATTAAACTAATACATTCAAGAGTAAATTGATAAGTGTATTTTATACACTTATTCATGGACTAAAATATTGATATTTAGTAATTTTTTTGACAAAATATATCCTAAATTGTTGTATCTTATGTTATATATGTTAAACTCGATGGTTGAACGAAAAATTTGAAGAAAAATCAAGGAAAAATAATAAAGTCCAAAATTTGAGGACCAAATCACAAATATTTAATAGTTAATTCGGACCACAAGACGATACTTTGAAGATTTTTAGTACACAATTGGATGGAATTAGAACTCAAAAAGGAATGGAATATGATCAAAATCAATTTCCGATTGCACAAGTTATATTTCAAATTTTTAGTCGAAGATTGAAACTGATTTCTGGCACAGTAAACGTCCGAATAGGGAAAATTCTATATCTAGCAAAGTTGTAACCCTTTGAATTATCTTTCCAATGCACTTTAAATTGTCTCAATTGAATATCGAAAGAGAAAGTTATGGCCAAAATACTAATTGTTGTGTAGAGATAAAAAAAAAAATTGCTCTAAGACAACTTTCCTAATTCGATTGGAGCTCTTTTGGAAACCAATTTGGACGTGATTTTCAACTAGTTTTCTACTCCTAAAAATACCTAACAGCAGAATACGTATTGGAGACCTTTGATATACATCTCATACTCCAATATTGATGTTAACCAGATCAAGAATCGATCTTGGGTACACACAAACAAGATGGAACAAACCTAAGAAAGTTAGAAATCACGTTGCGCAAATATCAACCGACTAGTTGTCCGACCCGTATCAAGAACCGAGATTACACCTAAGAAATCCGACCCATTGATTATCCGGAATAAGAATCGTGGAGTGGAAACGCCACAAAAAGATTGCGAGAACTTTTGATAAGTTCAAGTTAGAATTTTAAGCCACCAAAATCATGGAGGAATAAAACTCTCAAATAATTTGAATCCTCTCAAAATAATTGTCAAAAGTCCCTTTTACAATGAATAGTAATAACTTATTTATATGGAAACCCTAAAAACCCTAAAAGGAAAGAAATAGAGTCTAAAATATGCTAAAAGATGTGAAAAATCTAGAATTTTAGAAAAATAAGGAACGTGCCAAAAATCTGAAAATCGCGTCTCAAATATAGTCATGCGGCCGCATGGTGTATTCCCATGCGGTCGCATAGGCAACTCAATTTCCCCTTTCTACTTTCGCTAAGTAGCCATTAGTAACATTAGCAACATTGAAAATGTTAACTATTAGAGATTTACCTAGTAGAAGTAAACTGTAGTCATCATTCTCGATCATAGCAATGGAATGACATGGTCCGTCTCCTATAGGATGTAATTTGGACCTCCTCTGAGTTCATATCCGCCTCGTACGTATGATCAACCAACTACCAGCACCTGGGTCAAACAAGACTCGACTCGATAGCCCCATTTAGCAATACTGAGATATGTCAATAATAATCACCTGCTTGTCACCAAGGCTACTACTAACACTAATACATAAAGTCATTAAAATGAACAACGTTAGTAGATTAAAACCACTCGTTAAATTGACGTGTGGAATGGAAATAGTAGACATTAAGCTGGCTCTTAATACATGCCATACATCCAGCCTAAAACGGGTAAGAATATTGTAATTAAAGTAAAGGCATTCATGCACCCAGTTACCAATAATGCACTCTAATTGCTTATCATACATGAGTAACTCGATGTGGAAAGCTAGAATTTCGTGATATAGTAAGTACATATCATAGACAAGCAAGAAACTTTCCATAAATGTATGTGACGATTGACTTACTAACCCCGTGAATTATTAGTAGCTTTAACATGTACCAAAGTAAATATCCCATGTGAAAATATATTCCTACATGCTAGCTTATAGTCTAGCCTAGGTATATGGATTTGATATTTTACCATTGCGTGGTTATAGTTTTCTCCCTTATTACTCACCAATTTCTCCATGTGTTTTGCATCAAATAGATAGTCAAAGTATGGAATAAATTCATGAATTCCTGCAAAAAAGAAATATCCAAATTGGGGAGGGGATTGTTAGTTCTCACTAAAGCCATCTCACACTCAACCTTTCTTACATATAAGCTCACCCTGGAACTCTCTCTCTTATCAGACTTTTCCCTCTCCTTTCTCTCGTGTGGCTCTACTCTTTTTTTTCTTCTCACTTTCAGCCACCTTAATTTATTCTTTCATGCTCTCATTTTTTCGCACTTTATTTTTGTCTTCTCGCTCACTTTTCAATTTTAATTGGTCCTCATGGACCTGCTGTGGTGTCAAAGGCACAAGCGTAATGGTTTTTCCACCTTTCACAAAGTTGTACCGATTTTTGAATCCACCATGCTCCACTCTCCTATCGTACTGCTATAGCCTACCCAATAAGAGATTTCCCGCATGTATTGGAACCACATCACATAACACCACATCACTATACCGCCTAATGTTGAAGTTCACCAATGCCCTCTTGGTAACCCCATACCTCTCCACACCTATTCTGCTACTCCAATTTGCGTGGTTGTGGATGCCTTATAAGAGGTAACCCCAACTCTTCTACAAGGGTCATGCTAGCCACGTTTGTACAACTCCCGCCATTTATTATCAAACTGCACACCTTATTCTTAACGGACACATGGTGTGAAACAAATTTTCCCATGGCTGCTCCTCTTCATCCACTTTCATTTGTGTAGTAAGAGCACGCATTACTACTAATGACTCCCTAATCGGGTACTCTACACAAATTTTGCCTTTAACATCCTCCAACTCAGGTATACTATCACTCTCACTCCCATCATCCGACTCAATCTCTCCTGCATGCTATCACTCCCACTCCCATCATCCGACTCAATCTCTCCATTTTCTCTAAGAAGCATCACTCGTCAATTTGGACACTGTGAAGCGATATGCCCCGAACCCAAGCACTTGAAGCACTTAATATCCTTTGACCTACCAGTTTGAAACTCGATGTTTGGTTTATTTGTATTTACCTCCTCCTTAACCTTTGACGCCTCAACCTTTCTCCTGGCCTCCGTCCGATCATTTATATCACCACCACTCCATTTAGGTTTCCACTAAAAATTAGGATCCGAGGTAAACCTTGCCGCCCATTTCCTCTTGAGTTGCCTCTCTACCTTCATAGCTAAGTCCTCCAACTCCACATAGTGTTGCAACTCTACTATATTGGCAACGTCCCTATTCAACCCATTCAGAAACCTAGCCATGGTGGCCTCCCGATCCTCTCTACGTTCGCTCTAATCATCATCACTTACATCTCCTTATAATGATCTTCCACACTCTTAGACCCCTGAGAAAGAGTTTGTAATTTTTGATGAAGATCTCGGTAATAATGTCCCAGTACAAACTGTTTTCTCATACAAGCTATTAACTCTCCCCACGTCTCAATCGACCTATCCAAATTCCTCTTACGACTAGTCACCAATTGATCCCACCAAATAATGGCGTAATCAGTAAACTCCACTACAACTAACTTCAACTTCTTTTCCTCCAAGTAATTATAGCAATCAAACACCAATTCCACCTTCTTTTCTTTTTTTATGTAAGCTTCAGGGTCACTCCAACCTTGAAAAGCTGGAATGTTTAGTTTGATGCTCCCCAAATTTCCATGAACCCCTCAACCAATTTCTAAGTAAGCTTCAGGGTCACTCAGACCTTGAAAAGATGAGATGTTCAGTTTGATACTCCCCAAAGATCAACCCGACCAGTTGTCTGACCTCGTATCAAGAACTGAGATTAGACGTAAGAAATCTGACCCGTTGATTAACCAGAACAAGAAGTGTGAAGTGGGAACGCTACAAAAGGATTGCAAGACTTTTTGATAAGTTTAAGTTAGAAATCTAAGCCACCAAAATAATGGAGGAATAAAACTCTCAAATAATTTGAATTCTCTCAAAATAATTGTCAAAAGTCCCTTTTATAATGAATAGTAAGAATCTATTTATATGAAAACCCTAAGAAGAACGAAATAGAGTCCAAAATATGCTAAAAGATGCGAAAATACAGAATTTTAGGAAACTAAGGAAACTGCCAAAAATCTGAAAATCGCATCTCAAATATAGCCATGCGGCCACATGGTGTATTCCCATACGGTCACATAGGCGACTCAATTTTCACCTTCTTCTTTCGGTAAGTAGCCATGCGGTCGCATGGCTTGTAGAACCATCGGCCTCATGGTTCTTAGCTTGCTTTCACGATTCCTCTCTTGATTCTGACACGTTCAAACTCGTTGCGGCCCTCGACCTCAACATGGAACTTGACTGTAAGCTGGTTAACTTCAATATTTTGTACTTCGTTACCCCACTAAATAATTGCATGACATCTTCACCTTGATTCGATCTCGAGCTCGTCCGTATCTTCGTCTCAATGCTCATCGAACCGTCGTCCGCTTGATGCCTTTTTTGGGTCACATCAAATATTCATCAATTATTATCATCAAATGAGAAAAATTCATAATTTTTGCTAAATAAATGAAGAGGACTTGCAAGAATTCAATCAAGTGAAAATTCAAACTTATTTTTAGGCAAAGAAAAAAGGCACAAGTGAAGATTCATCAAGAAATCATTAAAGAATTTGTGCCACTACTATCGTTTCCACAAAGACTGCAAAAGAGAAAACTTGATGATCAATTTGAAAAATTCTTGGATATGCTAAAAAGCTTCATATCAATATCCCATTCATCGATACTATATGGTCGATCTCGATATATGCAAAGTTCATGAAGGACATGATATCTAAGAAAAGAAAGCTTTCAGAATGGGAAGAAGTGACATTAACCGAGGAGAGCAGTGCAAGACTGCAAAATCAATTGCCACCAAAACTCAAAGACTCGGGGAGTTTCACTTTACCTATTTCACTAGGCAAAAAATTTCATTTTAATGCTTTATGTGATACAGGTGCAAGTGTAAATTTAATGCATTTGTCTACTTTTAGGAAACTAGGAGTTGGGAAATTAAGGGATCGAATATAACGTTGCAGCTGGCATATAGAAGCATCGATACCAATGGGACAAGGTTGAGCATCACTGCATCTCAACAAATCAAAAGAATTTCAATTTTCCCATAATGAACGAGTTATGCCCTCATGGACAAGAAATGTGTTGTTATGAATTAACAATAGTTCTTAGCACCGGTTCAAGCCCCATTTTTTTTTCTTAAGAATGTATTTTGGAATAGTAGATTGATATATAATATGTGTTTAAAAATAAGGAAAAATTTTGAGTTTATGTATAATATTATTTTATTAAACAATGTGTGATTGAAAAAGAAAAAAATGAGATAGGAATATGTATTTTAAAAATGACGAGGATCAAACAAAGGCTTAACAAATCAAAAGAATTTCAATTTTCCACTAAAGGAAATTACATAGTTTGTGCCCTAAAATCAAATTGCAACATCTAATGTTATCCTGCAATTTCAGAACACTAACATTTGATATCTTAGACAATTTTTTTTGTGAAGACAAGATTTATTGTTATGGATACCCCAAACACTCACCTCTCTTGGTTTGTAAAAAGAATCACTTTCCATTAATGTAATTTTTAATTCGAGTTCAAAGAAAATAAAAATTGTAAAACACTACTAACTTTAGGTAACTTATTATATTATGTTGTTGTTCAAAATCTCTTTATTGATTGGGTTTTAGGCAAAAACATGTAACAATCGTCATTTATTTTATTGTTTTTCCATTTCTCTATAAAATGTGATTTATTTGTATGAAGAGTTGAGTTTAGACATATTGCGACACATCATGTCATTGTATGCATCACATATACCATTATATTGGTATGTTTTAACACTCCAAATTTTCATATATCTTAGAATGTTATCAAAAACTCATTTTTCCTTACATTAACTACGGAACGATAAAAATAATTTATTCAATAAAAATATGAGTTATCCATGAATTTAAACTAAACATTAAAAATTTATTGTTTGAAATAAATGTACTCAATTACTATTTAATAAACATGTATTTGAACATATATGAGACTAATTAATCAATTGAGAGAAAACCAATAATTTTATTTCTTCAAATCCTTTGGCAGCCCGCATTACCATCCTTCCATGAATCCAGTCGATCCAAACTAATCCGTAAAATTATTGTAAGAGCGAGTATTTAAAAATACTCAATAAGATGCGTGCAATTTTTATACTTATATAACAATTAAACACTCCATACTACTCTTCTCTTATGGAATATGTCGGTGACCAAAGGATAACATATCTTAGGTCATCTTAAATTTTCGAAAGATTTCATATCTCTTTATAAAGAAGTCGAAAGTTCTCTAGCAATTCATGCATAAATGACTGAATACATAAAGGTATACAAAAACAAATGACTTGCAAATAGGTATCTTACATTGATTTTAAAAGGTTGAAAAAAATAAAATTTTGCACGTAAAAATTCTTGTATTATTCTTATATACTTCTCTCTCTCTCTCTCTCTCTCTCTCTCTCTCTCTCTCTCTCATGGCTCTATTTATTTTCTGTAGTGAAATAATGAGAATTCTTGCAGTATTTATAATTGAAATCCTCGATTGAATTTGTATGCAACTAGAATTAAAAAATTGAGTAATAGAAGGAATTTAGATAAAAATTGGTTTTAAATAATAGAATTATGATTGCTATTAAATTTTATCAAATTAAAATTACAATTAAACTCTATTCAAATCATAAAAAATTACCACTATCAAAATCAAAATTAATAAAATTTCAGTTAACATTTATCCTAATCAAATTCATAATCAAATTCATAATTATTATTAAAATCAAATTAAAATTTCAATTAACATTTATGCTAATCAAACTCATAATTATCAGCACACATGGCTGGGCTAAAGAGGAGAAAACAGGATTTAGATTATATTTCAAATTCCATTTAACCTTATATTTTTTTAATCGGACTTAACCTGACATGATTATTCCCAGAACAACTTTTTCTTAAATCAAAGACTCCAAATTAATTACAATCTAAACAATGAGTCCAATATCGACATACTTATACTCGCTCTATCAAAATTTAATTATTTGATCAAAATAAAATTGAATTTAATTCTATTTCACTTTAGTCCCTCAATTTTTCAAAATTATTAAAAGGTATCTCGGTCAAAATAACTTTTTCTTTAAATAATCTTAAAATTTCGGGATGTTACGATATCATGAACTATATTATGTGCCATTCTATTTTCTGATACATGTATTTTCATGCATGATATGACGTGATTTGCTATATTGCTTAATATGTAACTGCAGTGATTTCGATTTTTAATTAGTATCTTTACTTGGTTTCAAACATATTGTGAGACATTCTATCCTCTCATATGTCACTTAGACAACATGATTTCGATATGTATCACGATCTATGTCACGTGTTTTTCTATCTTGTGATATATGTATATGATGTATGGTATAAATTGAGATGTTACATTGCTTGACATGTAACTAATATTGTAACATTTCAAGATTTGGTTTAATTTTCTTCTCATTTAATAAATTTCACCATCAAATTTTCGATATATGAACACATCTCCTATAAATAATGACTTTGATATGTAGCACGACCTATGTCACGTGTCATTATATGATTCGATATATGTGCAATTAAATAGTCTTTGTTTTTTTATTACCATGCCCGAAAGTTTTGTGTTCTCTAATTTAGCCTTTCTAATTTGAAATGCAAATCAATTAGATTTGGATGTTTTCATGTTATTCCAATTTGGTTACGCAAAATAGCCGATGATATTAATTTTAATTATTTTTGGTACAATATGAAGTGTTTCTAGAATAGTAAAAGTGATATAATATTTTTAAATTATTTTCTTTTATTAGGTTATTTCTAAAACTTAGTTTCTAGTAATTTTGATTATTTTTGGTACAATATCAAGTATTTATTATTGTATTTTTAAATTGGTTTTGATAAGAAAATACAATTATTGCAGGAGTAATTCCTTTTTGCTCTTGTTTAAAGTTTCAATTAGGAAACATGAGATGGAGTAATTATGGGAAAATACTATTTTTAAAATTATTTTATATAATAGATAGTATATTAGGTATATATATGAGTTTGTAGTGTTTCAAGATATAATATTTTCTTATAAGGTATTTATGATTTTTATGGGAAATCGACCTCTGATTCAAATCTAAGTAAAATAGTCAGTAATTGCAGGCTCAATCAACCCCATCCATTCAATTTTGTACAAAGGCGAAGCAGGCTTGGCGCCACAAGAAACCCCCATGGAAAAGGCCGAGAAGGCATCTTGTACCTCAATGCCTATGGTGAGGATGACAAGCCCCGTGTGTTCATGTGAAAGAGTGGTGGGTGGAGGTTGAGAAGATTTGAATTGTGGCGGAGGAAGGAGCGGAGATGGAGGTAGATTAAGGGCAGTAAAGAAATATTGGAGGTTCTGACGTAGAGGGGATAGGATGCATGGATTGAGTTTCCGGTGGAGAGGTCATTTGGATAAACCTTTATATGGAACTACAGAAATGGCTAGAGAAGAAGGATTTTGCTTCTCTTACAATTTTGCTTCACAGTAGTTGTTACAGTTTTTCAAAAAATCCCATGTGGCATCATTTATTCCAAGAAACAAGATTGTCCAAGAAAATATCTAGTAACTTTCAGACATTAAGAGGATTGCCTGCTTCAATTATTTAATTATCAACTTTTTTTTGCACTTTATTATTCTATCTCGTTTATTTTATTATTTTTTAATATAACATATGGGATCAACTTTTTTCATTATAGATACAGCATTAAGTTTAATTATCAAATTTTAAATGTTTACGAATTAAGTTGAATGCTTGTTTAATCAAAATTTGATAAGCTGCTGTATTTTTTTTCTTCTTATTTTACATCTTGTATTATTTAAAGAGTTGATTTATGTATTGCCCTTCAACCATATCGAGCTCAAACAACGTAATAAAAATAAAAATTCTTATACATAGTGTACCAAATCTTTGTGGTGCACTAAATATAGTAGTTTCAAAAAGAAAAGAAAAGAAAAATCGCTGTTGATTTAAAATTTTGATTAGAAGAAAGAGAAAAATAAATCTCTACGTACCGAATGTAATTTAAACAACATAATCAGAAAAAAAGGTATAGCATTTCACATTAGAAAATAAAAATCATAACAAACAAGTTCTTATCAATCGTGTTTGAAAAACTAATGATTTTTAATGAAGTAGTTATATATTATATAACTTAAATTAAAATGTTTCAAAAATACATTGGCATTTCACACGAGAAAATAAAAAAAAAAAAAAAAAATTTACTGAACAAGTTCTTATCAATCGTGTTTGAAAAACTAATAATTTTTTTTTAATAGTTATATTATATAACTTGAAGTAAACAATGTCTCAAAAATTTATAATGATAAGAATCTAACTAAAACCAATGCTCACGTCTAAATAAAAATGTAATAAATAAATAAATAAGAAAGAATAGAAAGAAAATGAAAAAAAAAAATACAATTTATATAATTTTCATAACCATTCCAAATGCAGTATAACAAAAAGTAAATAAATATAATTATTATTCTTGACTTATTGGTCTCCATCTAAACGTGTGTAATAAATATGGAAAATCTGATGCTGTATCAATCTCCACGTTTATCCAAATAGATATCATTGTGTTTTCAGTGTTCCTGCCCAACTTTTATAGTCTATTTGAGCCATATTAAAATTTTCATTTTCATTCTTCTATTGATTTTTAATCACACATTTTTCAATAAAATAATATTTTTCATCACAACAAATAAATTTTCCTCCTTTTTTAACTACATACATTCTTCATCAATCTACTATTCCAGAATACGTTCTTCCAAAATAATCTGGTTCAAACACACGAAAAGAGTTGAAATAAAGGGTATGTTATATTAAAAAATAATAAAATAAATGAGATAGAATAATAAAGTGCAAAAAAAGTTGATAATTAAATAATTGAAGCGGCCCTCCTCTTAATGTCCGACAGTTACAAGATATTTTCTTGGACAATCTTGTTTCTTGGAATTAGGGGTGGGCGTGGGTTGGGTTGGGTCGTTTTTTTCCCCAACCCAACATGATCGGTTTGGTTGAAATTCAACCAAACCCAACCAAACCCAACCCAACTAAATGTCGATCGGGTTGGGTTAGGTTGGTCGGTTTGGCATATATCATATTCAAATCCTATTTATCATACGTAAATATTAACCTAAGATATTAAATTGTCATAATTAAAACCATATTTAAAGAAAAATCTAAAATCTATCATTGAACACTAAAATCCTAGCACTGCCAAAACAAGTGATAATTCCAGTAGTGGCTGCATCATTCTCTTTGGCCAACAATATGTTGTTTGATATACCTTACGTGATCACAGTCATCCTTCATATGTTAAGGCAACATTGGCACCAATACATATTTCCGCAACCAAACTGAGTAAAGCTTGTGACAACGAGTCGAAATTGAGATGCTTTAAAATATAGTTAGCCAGTTAAGGATAATGTGAAAGTCTTGGTACAAAGAGAGTGTTGGGTATTTTCTCATTCCTATGCAAACTAAGCAAGCAAGGTTAAAAAGTCCACAACTATCATGTCAAGAGGCATCCCTTCATACAAATCAGACACACAAGCACAGGGAACTTAATGACCAATCTAGACAATGAAGATTACGGAATTACATTCAACAACGAACAGAAATAAATATATTGAACTACAATGCAGAACAATGTGAACGAACCACGAATGGCAATTGCCCACCTAAAATCCTACTCAAACTGACCCAACCCAAGAGTGAGATTATATAACATCATAAACATAAACAAGAGTTGCTAATAAGTTGAACCACACTCGATTCAAACACCCTGCTCTATTTTGTTCTGAATTGCACTCCAATTCATATATATTGAAGTCAAAATCAACAAAAACCCGAGGAGAAATCAATAAATTTGGTGTCAAGTAATGTGACCTGGATAATCTTTGGGGAGAAAGAATCAGGCCACACAGAATTTGCTGCCCAAATAGGCTTCCCCCAACCAAAGTTAATATTGTATACTCCAAATCTGCACCAACTGCTGAAAAACAAACAAATACCCTCTTCATGAATTATTGCTTTAGTCTTTTCAAGATTTTTGTAGTAGCCAATCCATCATTCATCACCTTCCATTCTTCTGACAAGATTTCCATCAATTTGGCGCATTGATTCCCTCACTATGCTCGCTAAATCCGCCTCAGTTTCATTCATGCTTTGCATTGCTGCTGGAAACCACACAAAATTACCACTGAATTGAACTCTAAACACCACATAAATGAGGATAGAGTAGAGAGATGGACGATTAGTGAGAGGCGGCGAGAGAGAAAGAGAGAGAGTTGGAACTTGATTGTAAGATTAAAGTTAAGGTTGGGTTTTGTGTTATGTGGGTTGGAGCCTTTGTTCTGTTGGGGTGGGTTCTAATAGTTTTTTTTTTTTTAAACTAAGTGGGTTGGGTTGGGTTAACTCGATTTTCAAGAATCAACCCATGAACCGACCTAACCCGACCTGCTTCTTAACCCAAAACCCGAACCCAACTGAAAAATCACAAAAAATCGACCCAAACCAGTCGGTTTGGGTCGGGTTGGGCGGTTTAGGTGGGTTGGTTTGAGTTTTGCCCACCCCAACTTGGAATAAATGATGCCACGTGGGATTTTTTGAAAAACTGTAACAACTACTGTGAAGCAAAATCCAGAGAAGAATGGATAATTAGAGAGAGAAATTGGGAGTGATTTAGGGATGAGTGTAGTGTGGTGTGGTGGGGGAGTAGGGGATGTATTAATTAAATTAAAAATTCGTAATTGGCACTGATTAATGAATTTAAAACTACACTCCTTGCTTTTAAATTGAGTAATAATATAATTCATTATGACAATAAATCATGGATGATGTGGCAACCCATTATTTCTCACATTTCTCTCTCTCTCCTCCCTCTCTATCTCTCTCTAATATCAATTGAACCATTCAATCCCATTATTTCATATAAATTGACACATTACCGATAATTTATCATCATATAAATAGCAATTCTTTTGAATTGTATACTTGAAATGTAGGGTTTTTGATAATTTTCCCCTTTGTTTACTTGGACCGAGTTGCTATGCCAGGCCTGTAAAAGGCCTGACAGAGCAAATGTGAGATGTGGGGTGGGTGTTTAACATTTGGGGGGACCTCATGTGAGAGCAACTTCTCTACCAACCCTTTTATCCTTGTTTGCTTTCCAACCTTGACCACCCTTTCCATGGGTGAGCCCAAAGTAAAAAGTTGAGAAAATTTCGTATTTAAGAGATTAAATATGACCCATTTCAAAATTAAGATATACAAGGTTTAAAATTTTAAAAAACAGATATTAATTAAATCTTATTTATGAAATAACTAATTAAAAATATTAAAGCCATAATTCTATACAATTTGATCACATATTATCATATTAATTAGTTACAAATTATTTCTGGTCACAAATCAAAAAAATTATGAGTCACAAATAAAATTTTTTATATGTTATAAATCAAAAAAATTATATCACAATTTATTTATCGATTACAGATTACAATTTATTTTACGATCACAAATTATCAAGTTACTTGATAATAAGTTATTTCTCGATCACAACTTAATAAATTGTGAGCCACAATCACAATTTTTAAGTCACAAGCAGGTGAAGAATCAAAGTGCATTGAGAAGGAAGTCCAGGTCGGGTTCGGGGATGAATCGAGTCGAAGAAGCTGTACAACCAAGTGTTCGGGCCACGAAGTTCATGGGGATGAAGTTGACAAGCCAAGGTTCAAGTTTCGTCAAGGGCTCGGGAGCTGATACGAGTTGGATAGGTTTGGAAGAAATTTGGAAAGAAAACGAGTGGCGTGGATTAAAATGGACATAATTCTTAGCTCGGGTGTCAAATTTTCGCTCATGGTACAATTCGAAATTGCCACGAAATTCTGCACAAAGCTATGTGAGCGCATAGTACTTTTGGGCTTGCGGTCGTATATAAACATGTTGAGAACAAGTTGGCGGAAAATAGTATAAAAATTT
>CAIGRQ010268294.1:0-13093 GCA_903798375.1 Fraxinus sp. D2006-0159 | reverse complement strand
TAATAAATATAGTGAATTCTCTCGAATTACACAGCATAATACCAAAATGATGTCAAGTGCATTTTCGACTAGGGGGAAAAGATGCATACTGTGTGAGATTATTATTCTCCTGAAATCACTAACTTGAACTGAACAGAATTTTACACTCGGCTGAATCATTCACAGGGTAGCTCCAATTAGAAATTAAAAGTGAAAAAGTTAACTAGACGCATACCAAGACTTTGCCGTACAGCTTTCTTAAGGTCAGCTTGGAACCTCTCTTCATCATCATCCTCCGCCTGTAGCTGTCTCAATGTCTTTGATCCATTATCTACAAGAGAAAAATAATTCAATTTAAAGCAAAGTAATAAGTTGTACATCTTCATCAATCCATAAAAATCACAGCTATAGGACTTCTATTACTAACATAAATAAGAACATCTGTTAAACCTCACACCATAGAAAGTATCAACAATTTGCATTTACGACTAACGTGTATATATAAACACGTGCAACACCAAACTAAGCCTCATTATTATTAATATTTGGATCCACTGTACCAGTCATTTCCTGCCACTCTATTGACCCGCTATATTTATTGGAAGATACGATGTGTCAAATGCTTCGTAACCGCGTCGCGCCATGTTAATTTCATTCTACCTCTCCCTTTCCAAACTTGTTCAATTGGGATTGTTTATGTCAAACACAAAGAAAATGTATAAAAAACACTAGATAAGGTTGTTGATATGTGCTGCATCAATTATATAGCATGCCAATACGAATGTAATGCATACAAACAAAAACAAGTTATTTTACAAATTTCATGGTAACAGGAAGTGGGTGGATCACAATGTTCGAGATACCATTGACAGAGCAGGTGGATGACAAGTATCTTATACCCTAGCCCAACTAACCCAACTAAATGCGGGTGGAAGACGAGGATCATATACCCTAACCCAACTAAGAAAGGAACAAGCTTCTGGGTTGAATTCAGTTGGCTCAGGTTGGTCATCTTAAATTTTATTTCAATTTCTAACTGTTCGTAGTATTGCATTACAGAAAGCATCTTTTCGACAAGAACAACAAATTTCATTACTGTTACATTCTTCTCTAACAAAGGAGTGCACTTTATAAATGCAGCAAGGACTAACAAGAACACTGCTTTTTTAAAATTTAAAGAAAATCTGTTCTATAATGTAAACTTTCAGACTAAAAAGGCCATAGTAAAAACAGCAAGAAAACCAAAACGAATTGTCATCACATTGTCAAAACAAGAGAGCTTTTTTGGAAAAACTATCTCACGCCATGAGCCTTCTTATCATTAAATAAACTTTACACGCTTATTTACAAAAGGAAACCTCTCATTCTATGCTGTCTAATTGCTATCTAATTGATCTTCTAATATAGAGTTTCCTATTTAGAATTCTGTACAAACAGCCTGCTGGCCCTAACAATACTAACACACATGATATCAACAAACATTAACTTCTCATGTTTTGCCAGTAGTATATTTTTTTTCTTAACTAAGAATCTGCAAGCTGTTGATGAGATTTAAGTGTCGTGTCCGCTATAGCCCCAATCCAACGAACATGTTTCCATTCAAGGCGTCATGAAAAATATTACCTCAACCATAACAACCAATCACAGAATCTGCCTATGGCTGCTTATATTAACTTTGGAATCAGAAAAATGCTCCCAATAATCCTTTCAAAACCATGATTGCAACCTTTCTCTGGGAATACAAGTCTGTGGCACAAAAAAATACCAGGTATAACACGTGCCCACTCGTAACCAAAATATTGTTATTGACTACATAGAAAGAGCTTACTTGACATTCGGTAAGGACATACTTGACATTACAAACACTTTCATGATCCCATATTATTGGTTCCTCCAGAATCTACCATTGATCAATGTTTAAAATGGCTTAACTGGGTACTGAGGCTTTTTATCTACATGAGGCAGGCGTAAGCCTCAAGATAGAACAATTAAAGAATTCTAAAGAATATAAAAATACAAGAAATTGATAGCCCTTTTAAAAAAATCTATACTAACCCCCTATTTGATGCACATTATAATGGAAAGAATGCATTTTTTTTGGGTGATGTGATGGTGAATATGTGGTTGAAAAGAAGGAAAAGTTATTGATGTGATGGAAATTATTATTTTATTGAAGAATGTGTGGTTGAAATTGAGTAGAAAAATGAAAATGAAAATTATAATGTAGCTTAAACAGGGGCTAAAACTAATTAAAAAAAATTTAAGGTCTAGTTTGCCCCCTAAAAAAAAAAAACTTAAAATAAATTATGCCCATGTTCGGCCCCATTTTCAAACTAATTCTCAAACATACATTTCCTGCAATCCAAGACTTTTATTAGCTTTTTAACGACACATTTCATAACTTTCATCAAAATCATGTAACAAAATTTTTACTCAAAAGTTTCTTATATCATCACTACTAATAAGGGAATCATTTACTTCATTAACATCACCATCCTCCAATTAGAAGTTTCTTTTAATTATTTGTCATCATCATCCAATGCAATTGTTTATTCTCCATCCCATTTTCCTTCTGTGTTAACTCTTAAAAACATCACAGGGTACAAAGTACTACCTTAAAAGGCTAAAGCTAATAACTAAATATTTGAAAAATTCAAGGCAAACGGGCGAACACGTTCGGTTAGCTTGAGGCGTAAGCCTCACTAAGTCTAGGAGTAAGCCTCAGTAAAATGACGAGTAAACCTCAAAATGATATTGAAGTGCAGGTTTTGAGGCGTTAAATAATAACCTCACATGAAGCGGGATTCGAGGCATAAGCCTCAAATAGATTTTTTAAACCAAGTCGTGAGTACAAAAATCCAAACCATAGTTGCTACCAACTATCGTTTAAAAAGTTGTTTCATGCTTATGCCTTGATGCACACCTCAAATAAGGCTTTCATTAAAAAAGTCGAGAGCCATTTTCAAGGTTACACTTCGTCTTACTGAGGCTTGAACTAAGGCCTACATTCGTTTGTCTTACCTTTTCTAGAGATTTTATTTTATTTTGTGGCCTAAGCTTTTCGAGCTAATATTTTTTATAGTCAAGAACATTGTAGATTTTTTTATCTTCTTTTTTCTACCTTCAAAAAGAACCATTATTGCAAGGGGAGGAAGAATGATAAGAAACTAAAGTGATGAAGAAGATGATAAAGACATCCAATATGTTGATTACTCTCTTAAAGACAATGTTAGTAGCAATGATGCAAGAGATTTCAAAATTATTTTTATTTCTAATAATATATTGCAATTTTGTTGCGTTTTACTAATTTGAAAACTTATTATTATTTCATTTTATTTGTTTGCATGTTAGACTTTTAATTTTATTATAAATTGTCAAGAAGTTTTATGATTTATTAGGGCATATTTTTGTGTTTTAATATTATTTTCAAATTATTTATTAATTTGTCTAGAGGTAAAAAGCATTGGTATCCAATTAAGCCCATGTTTGACAACCATTATTTGGGTAAAATGGAGTTTTGAAAAATAATTTTTTTTTTGGAAAATGTGTGGTTAAAAATTAGTAAAAAGTTTTGGGTTTACGTGCAGAATATTTATTGTGTGAATGTGTGGTTTAAAATGTGTATGTAGAAAAAAGAGTTTTAAAATAATGGTTGGCAAACAGGGGCCAAGTCTTTTTTAAACAGTGCTCACACCTATTCCATGCAACCAGTGGCAAAGCCACAAATAGTTGCCCCTCTAGGCTTTAGAAGGGGGCAAAGATCCCTTCATCGCCTTGCATTTACCCCATCATAGGGGCTAAGGGAAAAGCCTTTGCATTAAGTCATGTACATTCTATTACTATTAGTCAGATCCCCCCAACCACAAACCAAGTCTGATACTTTTAATACCAAATTTGCTAATCCACCCTACACGTCTTTCTAGACTTAAGCTTCTACCAATACCCTTTTTTGGACTCTTTGCTTGAGCATTTGTGTAATTTTATTCTAATTTTGACAAGGAATACTTGTTCCAATCAACGACATTCTACAAGTTTAACTGCTCATTGAATTTTATTTCATGAAATTCTATTGTTAATCTTTTCCAGTTGAATTATTCTTTTAGGTAACTATACTGACCAAAATATGATTATTTTTCCTAAAAGTTTTGGCTAGTTTTTAGTTTGAAAGCAGGAAGTGTGTAAAGTTATTCAACTATGACCGTTAGAATCCAAGTCAATAGCAAAATAAATTATCAATAATAAGGTCATTATAAAGTGTCTAAATAAGGTCGTCATTATAAAGTATATAAAGTAACAAAATATGCAAGGAACAGTTGTAATTTTCCAGAGAAAATATTTTGATATTCTAATTTCTAGTAATATTATCTTATTACAAAGTTTTTATTAATAGTTGAGTCATCATACCCACTGGAATAAAAACTTGGCTCATGCAACTAGCCTAAAGAGTAGAAAAAGATAATCAAGGCAATAAAGAAATAAAGATAGCTCCTCCCATAAGAACCAAGAAGAAAACAGCTGTAACTCAACTAGTCCAAAAGCAGCAAAAAGAATCTTATAAAAAGCACTGTGAGCATTTTGCCCTCTCATCACATCTAGGCCTGCATCTTGACACCATCAAAGACTCTTGAATTGCACCAAAACGGCAAATATTGAAATCGAGAATACCACTTTACAATGCATCCGAAAATATTTATTCCTATATTTTACTTGTAATTTGATTTGGGACATTAATAGCCCCGGTATCAAAAAAATATTCTTCTCAGGATTGCCCTGACGAGGAGAACCACCTCCATTAGCACGTGCCCCACCCATCAACTGACCCAAAAAAAACATGCACGCGCACATACAAAGAGAGAGAGAGAGAGAGAGAGAGAGAGAGAGAGAGAGAGAGAGAGAGAGACTGCCATTGTCTTCCATGAATAAAGTAAAGTGCCTTCAAGGTAGCATATAAGCATAGCAAAGAATTTTGCACCTGCTGAAGATCCTCATCAACCTACTCAAAAACTTTCCAACATACAATTATGTTCAGTGTCATAATCAGCAGGTAAACTAACCTTGGTTTAGTATATCAGACCCAAATGCAGTATGCTAACAATTTGCATTGCAAATTATTGGCATGACATTCAAATAACTTGGAAAGGTGATTTTTTTTTCGAGCAAATGACTTTAGATAGTGAATTACAAAGAGAATACCAATGGCAGTAATGGAATTATCATGCACACAACTTGGGCCAACAGATGCATTTCTAAAAACGTTCAAATCCTAATTTAATCAATCAATCAATTAACATCTAGTGACCCACTTCACCAATAAGATTATTGACTAATTAAAAAAAAAATTATTATATCACTTAGAATCTTAAGAATACAAATTAGGGATATAAGAACTAAGAAGCCAAACAAGGGAGTAAACCGCATTCTTATGAGGTGAAATATTTTCCTAAATTTCATCCACCTAATGCATACACCCATGTTTCCCCCAAAGTAAATAGAAGGTTTTTCCTTAATAGAGTACCCAGTATCAAACCAACAAATTTTAGCCGCAGAATTTTAAACTTAAATAGGCTGATAAACAATGCTTCAGCTAACTAACTGCATATGGCACACGCACATGGCTATCACCTAATAATAGCAAACAAAGATAAAATTTACAAGCAAAAGCAAAGGGATTATATGAACTAAATTGAGACTTCGATTCCCCATAAAAGAACTGTCCCTGGGCCTTGAAGGCTAAAAAAGTAGCTTTCAGAGCAACCAGTTGCACATTATTTATTCAGTACCACATTTATACCACCATCCCATGCCCTCTCCCTCTTCCACTATTCGCTATGTCTACCTTACAAAGCCAAAAAAAAAAAAATAGGGCCACTTTTCGCATTGTTATAATGCTTCCATAGCCCATACCAAACAAAACGAGAGAGAGAGAGAATACAGTGAAATGAAAGGGGGGAAAAAAGTTTCAGTTCAAACAGTTCATCAGGAAAATAAGGGAGAACATAGGTGTCCAGGCCAAAATGTAGATCTACAGATATCCAGTTCGTCCTTTACCAAGACCAAGTTACGAATATGCTATATGGTAACTCATGGATCAAATTTGCACTTCAGAAGTACTCAATGATGCGGACATCACGATTTATGCTATTGTTGATTTTTATTAATTATGTTTTTATTATTATTGTGCTTGTAGTATTAGGTTGGCCCAATCTCGTCACTAGTAGGTTTCTTTTTAATTTTTATATGGTTTTTTCATTGTAATTGCGACAGTTGATGATTGAACGAAAATTAAGTTGGTGGCTGCCATTTATTTCCTCCCCTTCCCTGGTTTTCCCGTTTCCCTCCCTTGCCTTCTTCTTCCTCCTCTTTTCTTCTGTTTTCTTTCTAACTTCTTGGCTTGAATTCTAATTCATCCTACATCACTCAATGTTCAAGTAAAATTTAAGAACAGAATCCTAATATAACAAGCCAAGAAATTGTAATTTTAGTGAGTACATACCACTTTCTTCAGGGACTGTGCGTGTAGATCTTAGTTGACCAACTTCAGTATTTTCCTTTTCTGAAGAGACTGGTTGATACTTTCCATCACTTAATTTAGTCGGAGTCTTTAGCCGTCTACCTCTCCTTCGTGAGCTTCGGTCAGAAGGTAAACCACCATCTTTTGGAATTCCTCCATTGTCTAAGACTGCAAGTGAGATCATATGATAATACTTTCAAAGTTTATGATGGAGTTACCAGATAGGGCCAAACTATATAGTAAAAACTCTTGTTAAATTTCCAAGATGGTGAGAGAGATTGCTACCAGTTCTCTGTGCAGCCCCATTGGTAGCGTTCTTCAGCAGACCTTCCGGAATAGTTGTAAATTCATCCTTATGAATTGAGGTTTCCTAGAAATAAAATTTCATAAATTTCAATCATTTTAAATAAATATTATTTCTCTTACTCGAAAAGGGATGAATATAACATTGTGAACAAAATACAGGTAGCAAAACACTTTTCATAATGATTTATAAACAAAAAATTGGAGGCACCAGTAACTTCAACATCGAGACCTTTGGGACAGACATCCTCACCTTGACATTTGTCCATTGTTCATTGGCATCTTGGACATCATAGTTATGCCTCAAGTCAGTACTAGGTATGGCAACTGCTTCCATCTTCTCAGGAATTGTTCTGGATACCTTTTTATGCTGTTCCTCAATATGCTTCTGCTTTGCTTCATTTTCAATACGTCTTTGATATTCCAGAGTTTCTTTGAGCTTTCTTTCCTCAGCTTCTAGTTCAATAATGAGTCTGTATTCCTCTTCCTGTAGTCTCAAAGTATCATTGCTCCCAGCTACAGCAATTTTGGCATTTGGATCATCTCCATCATGAGCATTTGGAAGTGATCTGCAGCAACACAGTAAAAGGAAAGGTAATAAAGATGAATTTTGAAGAAACACAAGAATAACATGCACATGAAAAAGCGCTATGTGCAAAAGGAGAGACATACATATCTTCAGATGTCTGATCACGAAGCATATTCAGCTCACTACAACCGGTGACCTGTAGAATAGTAATTGGAATGTAAAGCAAGTGAACCGTAAATTCGTATCCTACAGTTCTTATGATAAGCTTATAGTAGATGATAAACCATACAAAGTTTGATAATATGGTTCAAACCTTTGAATCCTTGCTTTTCCGATTATCCTTGTTCTTTTTCTTATCCTTCGTCTTCTCGTGCACGTGTTTTAAATTCTCACCTCCACCAACACCCTTCTTAAAATCTAGAGCAAGTTCTGCTAAAAATGCTTCTCTGGCAGCATCAGATTTCTCTGTGGCATCTTTCTCCGCTATATCCTCCAATATTGCCTAGAAAAGGTGAAAAAAAGAAACTTCAAACTCACTGCACAAGGGGACAAGGAAGCTGAGGGAACATTTATAAAAGTATGTTATGGTGAACACAAACCCGTAAAAATGATTTCACTAGAGGCACTAAGATTGATTGAAAATCATTGGCAGCAGCAGGCACAAGCTTAAGTTCGAACTGCTGCATCCCGGCTAGAATTCGCATGATTCGTGCATCAATTTTGCTGAGCTGTATCACTGAAAAAAGTAAGATAAAGCAGCGATGCAGACCCATACTTTTGACGGAAAAAATAAAAGCAGAACTAATGCAACAACCTCTATAGAAACTTGTTCTTTCTGTCTCTGTATTGCAACTTCTATGCAAGAGTCCACCTGATGCAAATAGTCTTTTGTTCTCCAGCCATCATCTTCACCAGATTCTAGATCACAAAGATGAGATGTCACACCAGTATAAGTTTCCTCAAAGCCAAACTGGTTGACATTCAAGGATTCAGCATCCTTTAAAACATTTGTGATTGCATCCAACTCGAACCTATAGCTAATCGTGGTCATTTCATTGTCACGCTCAATGAGTTCTTCTCGACGCTTCCTCAGTATAGAGTCATAACTTTGGCGAACAAAATCCATAACATGATCTCTTTTCTTGCCCTCTTCCAAACAGAGATCCTCCACAGCCTGCAACGCCTCCTCATAACTTAAATGTTCACATTTCCTCTCACAAAATCCCTGTAGATGGTAAAATTCCTTCTCAAGCAACTGAAGAATTTCCATACCTTGCTGTTCTTTCTCTTCTCTTGCACGCTTCCAGGATGTCAATTGTTCCCCACTCGAGGGACCAGTAAATATCCAGGATAGTAATGCATCTGAATCGAGTACGACGCCATTCTCAAAGTTGACACATGATGCAGTTGCTGTACTGGAATCATTAGTACCAGCATCATCACAAGATGAGGGAGGGAGCTTGCAGGGAAGAAAACGCTCGTCAAGCACCAAAAAAGAAGCATCTGGACTAATAATCAACTTCTCCACATTGTCAACATCCTGCATGCCACTGTTTAAATCACGTGTGGGATTATTTCTATCAGAATATCTACCTAGTCCGCAAGAATGAGAAATTTCCTGCAAAAATTTCAATATTTTCTTGAGCTCTGAAGCACCTAAAAAGCAGATGCACAGAGGTGTTTGGTCCACGTTGGATTTAAGAAGTTGAGAACCAAAGACACCCTGAAGCTCCTCCACTGCAAAGTGTATAACCTTGCTAAGATGACTTGAAGCAAGATACTTCTGTTTGATAAGAGCCTGAAATATGGAATGGATTTTTTCAAGAAGCTTTGCACGCTCAGGATCATCAGACGAAGGCCAGTTTTTATTAATGAGACTTTCCTTGCTGCCTTGATCGCCATCACAATCCATCCACTCAACCTCTTCAAATTCTCTGCTCTCTTGGGTACTAAAATTGCAATTATCACCCAATTTCTTCTTTCCAATCGATGACTCCCATTCATTCTCACTGCAGTAAGAATCGACAAAAACTTTGGAATCTTCCAAGTCATTTCTTGGGTACGAGTCATCCAGAAAATCAGGTGCCTCAGATTTTGATTGTTTTTCAAGCATCCTAATTGCAGCAATTAAATCCAATGGTTTCCAAGAACAGTTAAGAAGCATCTCAGCCCACTCATTCTCGACACCTTGGGGTAAAATCGACTGCATTTTGGGTATCAAAGTACCCATATGCTCCTGCACAACATGCTGCATGTACAAATCTGCATTGGCAAATTTCTCGTTGCAGCGAAAGCACTTCCAAAATTTCCACACTTTGTTTGATTCGCCAAAAGATAAAGCTTCATTAAGAACTTCACTTGCAGATAAGTCCTTTGACAAACTAAAATGAGCTTTGAGATTCGATATTCTAACTCTAAGCAAATCTTTCTTCCCCTTCAAACTCATGGAGTTCCAATATGACTGGACCCAGTCCCTTCTCTCAGCCGAAGAAGCATTTTTCCTCACATTCCCACTTTTCCTTCTTTCTGCCACTCGCTGTCCCAACCCAAAACCAGAATCCAACAACTTGCTACTATTTTCCCCATTTTCCAACTGGGGAGACTCGGACTTCTGCTGTAAAAGCCGAGCTGCAGCCACTCTCACCTCAATCTCCTTCCGTCGTTCCTCAGGAGTCTTAGTTGCCTTCTTAATCTCATTTGGCCTTCTTGCCTGCACCAATCTCAATTCCATTGGGTCCTCAGCGGTCCTCCTTATTGGAATCAAACGAAACTTCTCCTCCCCATTGCCTAAATTCTTCATCCACGTTGAAATGGATGCAATGTTCGACTTCTGAATTAATGATCTAAGCTCACTTTGCACGTGGGCAACTCGAGCCTCTGATGTGGAGATCTTCTGCTGGCTCTTGGCAGGGTCCACAGGGTTCTCAATTGCCAATGCCCTCTCACACTCTTGCACCACCTCCTCGTACTCCTTTCCCTCATTTGCCGCCTCATATAACAAATTCGCATAAAAATGTGCAAACTCAATAGAATTAGGGGACAAGGTCATGGCTTTCCTCGCACTCTCAATTGCATTCTTCAAATGCCGCTGTTTAGCACTCGGGTCGTCAATAATCGAGGCCACCTTCACACAAACAGTCCCCTGAACACGGTGAATCAAAGCCGAGTGGGGGGAATTCTCGTGTTTCGAGCATAAATCCTTCATCAACCTTAGGGCTTTGGTATGGTTCCCCCGCCGCAGTGTCGTGAGGGCCTTCTCACACTCGAACTTGATTGTACTATACGATGAAGGATTTGCATCGTTCTTGCTTTCCGAATCTAGGGCCTCAGTTTTTTCAACTTTATTTGTGGTGGGATTTAGTATATTATCCGAAAACGTTGCACTACTGTCGACGGCGACCATTGCAGTGGACGGTGGCGGCGCGGGTTTGGAGCGTGGAGCGAGATTTCGCTTCTTATGCCCCATATCAATGATTCGAATAACTAAATTGCATGCATATATACTATATATCCAATCATATACAGGTTGTATCTATCTTCTTCTGTATAAATGTAAAGAGAGAAAAGACTTACTCAATAATCTTGGTCAATAAACGATCGGAGGCAAGGAATATACACACACTCGTATGTATCTATATATGGGTGAATAGTGTATCCGAGTAGGGGTGGGTAGGTAGGGTGGGGTTGGAGGAGAAGAGGTTGGGTAGTGTGCAAATTTTTGTAGTGTGCAAAGGTGAGCGTCTGGGAAGTGAATGGATACATTATGTGGTGAAAAGGGGAGAGTGAATATATATTTAGCCCATGTTTCACACTCATTCATTTCTCCCTCACTCTTTCATTCTTATTTTTATTTTTCATTTCAACTAAACATTCTCTTAAAGTGTGTTTAATAGAGATTAAAATCGAATTAAAATTGAAAAACTAACCGTTATTGTTGACTTTTATCCATATTTTCAATTTTAATCAGCTTTTTAATTCCATCAAACAAGCTTTTAATAAAATAATATTACACACAAATCAAAAACTTTTCATCACTTTTCCACCGCACATTCTTACATCAATCACTATTTTAAAAATTCTTTTCAACCCAAAATGGGTTTCAAACAGGGCTTAAGATAAGTAATTATTTGGTTAGTAATTAGGGATAAAATAATCAACTTATTTTGGTTATTTTTTGCAATTTATTTTAATGGCGAGTATGATTATATATTTCTTTTTTTTTTTGTCTTTTTTTTTCTCTTTTTGGGCAAGGGGTAGGTGGAGAAAATGAATTTCTTTATTTCTTTATTTTTGGTTGAATGAGATTTTCTAACAAAAGTAATTATACTCTATACCAATTGGAATATGGTTGAACAATAATGAAATTGAAGGAAAACAGTATGTTTTTCTAGAATTTTCAACTTCAAAAAATTTGAATAGGTTGCAATATTTTGTAGTGATGTTTAAAATTTGAGATACAAAATATGAACGATGTAACGGTATTATGAATAAATAATAAAATTTGTGGTTGAAGTGTCAAAATAGGACACATTTATATATTGTATCTATTAAGTAAACGAAATTTTTAATATTCTGATTTTTCTACATTTATTATTGTATTATATTTCGATCTGGCTACATTTATTATCATAACCTTGCTTACGAATTTTAAAATTTTAGATTTTGAAACTTAAATATGACACTTCAGATTAGCTTATATTTCTCAATCTTTGAGATAGAGAATAAGGGCTAGTAAAAGAATCGGAATCAATCAAACCAAATCAGAATTGATCGATTTGATTTTACTTAAACCATTTTAGTTATTGGAACCAAGAACTAGCTAGTTTTTGTTCAATTCCATTAAGTACTCAAAACATAGAACCGATTCTAATCAAATCGATTTTTTATTATGCTTAAATTTTAATTTGGTGAATCATTTTTATAAGACAATATTTCATATAAAGATAGAACGTATTTATTATTTTAATAGGTATTGTTGACCTCGAAAAATTGCTTCGACGTGACTAACAGAAGAAGTCTTCAAGTCAACCCTTCCTTGCACACGTAACACTACATTAGTCACCTGTGGTCTCTCCCGAAGGGGTTGAGAGCGACCGTGAGCACTCCGACGGCTAAGTTTGTTTATGTTTGGTTGAAAAATAGTTCACCGACAGTGAGACACTCGCCGGAGAAAGGGTGTATGATGGTAAAAAAATGCTAATGTATGGGGGGGAGAAAATGATGCCAAGCTTGCCCAAGTTTACGCTATAGTTGGAGTAGGAGAAAACGGGATTCGACCCTTTCTTCAAGCACAAAGGTGTTGTATTTATACTAAGGTCTAAGAGTGGAGGGAGAAGAGTCGTTGGATAAGGAGACACATGTAATCAGATTCTCAGGGCTCGTCCCATCTTAGGCATCAACCTGTCTTTCCATAGGTTGGCTGGCATTGAATGCCTCTGACTGAATTGACCGTTTAGGTCCTGTCATGTGTCCCATCAGTCGGTGATTTGACTTAGGGGAGATATCCGTGTAAGGGATCTTTATCGGGGGGCGAGGCGATGCAGGAGTGAAGTTGTAGAAGCGGAGTACGAGCCTTTGCATCTGCGGTGTGTCGCAGATGAGTTCGGTTCCTTTACTGATGTATGAACAGCTCGTCCTCAAAGTGATCGCTTCGGCTTATGTAATCAGCCCGTCTCATGCGTGATCACCTCAGCTGGCACGTGGTGCGGTGCGAGGCAATTCCCGTCGACACGTAGCAAGTGAGGTGGCGGGCCTGACACCGGCCCGTAACA
>CAIGRQ010268252.1:0-18167 GCA_903798375.1 Fraxinus sp. D2006-0159 | reverse complement strand
TTGTTTCCGTTGTAAATTTTCGCCGAATCAATACACCCATTTTTTGGGACTTTGTCTCAAGAGGTTTGTCCCTTACACAATCGTCTGATCCTTTTCTTTAATTGTTAGCGTACCGAAACCCGCGCGAAACACAATCAATCTTTTGTAATCCTCAATTATTATTTATTATACTTATGTCTCTAAAATTCATTTTGAAATCAAATCACAAACATTGTTAGCTAATCAAGATGTTATTTTGAACGTTAAATGATCACTTTAACACTTAACACTCGTATAATGTTGAGATGAATTGATACACAATGGAATGTATTTTATAAACATTGAGATATTTTACCCTAATTAAAATTTTAAATAAAAATTAAAGTCAACGTTTGACTTATTTTGGAATAAGAGAAAAAATAATTTGGATAATTTTAACATTTCAATCTAACGTCACGTATATGTCGGTTATTTAACGTTCAAATAAATATTTTCTCATTAGCCAAGGATATTGGTGCCACAATTTTGAATAGTTCAGGACATGAATGTAACGAATGGTAGATTGAACACGAATACCACATCCGTGCTTATTGGGAAGAATTATGTGATTATAATGACAAGGAAGAGAAGTGGACCCCCTATAATATATGGATAATAAGTGAGTAATAATTGTAAACGTGTAACTAGAACTAATGTTTAAGCTTAACTTTGACTTTCAAATTATAATTCGACCATAATTTTATCCGAACAATAAAAAAGGGTTGGTATGTCCAATGAATTTTTTATGAACCCTAGTTGTATGTCCGTACAATTTACGGGCTTTGGTATTTCTAAAGTAATGTTAGTGTATCAAATATTAATAAGAAGTTAAATTATTGTGAAAGTTCAGTAAATTTTTATCTAGTATAATAATTAGTAAAATTTCATAATGATAATATTCTAGTAAGATTTAAATGAAAAGTTTTTGGTAGCCAAAATTTTTTTCAAGGAAAAAATTAATGGGGACAATATTAATCTTTCTAAATTTGCTAGCGTTTGACAATTCATATTTGTGCTCTGTACCAAAATAATGGAAAATAAAAGCGAGAAAATATTATCTGATAATCATAATGCCAAGGTAATACAAATATAGGTTTGACTTCTACGTTCAGTTGGTCCCTACAAAAATGGAAAAGAGTTTCTATTATTTTCATAGAATTTAGTGATATATTAAAGTGATTAATTACCCAATGAGAAGAATAGATGAAAAGTGTAGAGAGGGAAAAAATTACGAGTATACTCATTTGTATATTAGTCGTTGCAAGTATATAGGGAGAAGTAAAAGATATTAAAAACACAATTATACTTCAAGGTTATTGCGTTAATTATTTGATGTCACCAGAAGTAATCGACTAAGGCATTAATTGTTTTATAACTGAAATATTACTTNAAACACGGTTATACTTCGAACTTATTGCGTTAATTATTTGGTGTCACTAAAAATAATTTACTAAGGCATTACTGGTTCTATAACTGAAATATTACTTGAAGGTACAAAAAGTACTACATGTGAATGGTTAAAGAATCTGTACATTTAGCTTGCAATGATCACGAACAATTTTGATCATGAGTATGTGCTCCTTGTCATTTAGAAGATTATTTGTCTCAATGTTGATCATGATAAAAATTTCCGACTCAAGTTCACAAAATTATATGAAATTAACAAGCACATATGATAATGTTTAACAAAAAGAACCTTGTTAGTTTATAATTAAGTAACCACACATATTCGTTATGAATTCTCATTATAGTTATTATTTATTTCTTTTATGAAAAATTCATTTTTGCCAATCTATTCTTTACTTCATCATATCTTAGCACCATAATTTTTTTAAAACTATCAACGCATTTTAAACATTGTGTAAAATGAGTAATAGTCTTGAATTTCAAGAGGTTGGTTTGGTTTTTTTTAGCTTGGTTCATTGCTGCTATTGGGTGTATACTTTGGAACAAAGTCATGGGTTTTTTGGAGGAGTTAGGCCATTTGGGTTGGTATGGAGGTCTGGTTTAGATTTTTGATGACTTATTCAAGTCTGTTATGGTATTCTCATGTAGGAGGGCCACTTTAAAAGCTTGAAAGATAGAGTTGGGTCTGATAATTTTAACCATAGATTTAATTTCTTCCTTCAATCCATTAGTAAACACTGATATGTAGTATGATTTAGGAAGGTGTGGTAGAGATAGCATAATATGGGATTTGAGATACTCAAATAGTTCATGATATTCAACCACAGTCCCCTTTTATCTGATTTTACTGAATACTTCTATATTCTCCTCTGCTGTAGTTTCAGCAAATCTTCTACAAACCTCAATGGAAAATAGGGTCCAATCAGCATCTGGGTGGCTATTAGTGAAGTCATTGTACCACACACTTGTTTTCCCTTTGAGATACATTTCAACAATATTAATCTTCACCTTCTGGAACTTGGTGAATTTAGAAATATTTTCTTGCTTTTCCTCAGCCACTCTTTGGGTCCTTCTCCATTGAAATATGGAAAGTCAATCTTAGGTAGCTTAATTTCCCCTTTTATTTTACCCTTCTCAGCACTACTACTTCCCATTGTTGTCCCTCCCTTTGGTGTTAATAGCCCTTCATTGAAAGCAATAGGTATGGACGATCCTATTTTTTTTGTTTCTCATTAGGTTCTCCCCTTTGCCCACTCATCTGTGCCATCGTGGATATTATAGATTCATACTTGGAATTCATTTCTCCCATCAATACTTCCATTTGGTCCTACTTGTTGCACAGGATTTTAAGTGCTTGATCTGAGGCATCAACTTTATTGCTCACTGTCTCAAAAGCTTCTCCCAGATCTTCCACTTCCATGTCTAGCATCTTCAAGTGTTCCTCCACTGCCTTAGCCCTTGTTCCATTTTTAAGATCTAAAGCTATGATACCACTTGTAATGATTGAGCTAAACCTCAACCAAAATCACCACAATGAACTCACAAGATGAAGATAATCAATTGGGATTTAACAACCCGAGTTGTAACTATATTGATTAAACCAAAAGTGATTACAAGAAAGAAGAAAGACAGAGAGAGATTACAGAGAATTGGGGAAGAAGAAATGGGTACAAAATCTTGACAATTTTCCACATTGATCTTTCCTATGTTCCCTCCGTTTGTTCAAGTAGAAGAAAATGTGCTTTGCTACAGAAAACGAGCACACTTCAAAAATTAAAACTAAGTGTCGTTTATGAATTTGAACTTGAAGATTGGTCAGTCTATTGGCTCCTCTTTGCCCAACTGGGTGCTACCTTCCTTTCCTACTGATCATTACATACATGCGTGACTGTATGTAATGAGAAAGGATCGGGGTTTGGAAGGAGTGATCCACAGTTTTCTTTAGTCGGTTGAGAGGAGTTGTACGGTTTTCTCTTATGGTGGAGAAGCAAAATGAATTGTTAAGAGAAGAGTGAGTTTTAGAGTTTTCTTTTGTGGTGGAAAGAGAAAAATGTGTTTCATTAGGATATATGTGCACTGTAGCAAAATCGGATCAAAAAAAGGATAAATGTGAAAAGTCCTGTGACAAAAATGAACAGTATTTTCAAAGTCTCTCTTTTAAAAGAGTTGTCAAGAGAAGGAGTTATAGGGTTTTCTTCTGTGGTGGAAAGAGAAAAACGTGTTTCATTAGGAGATATGTGCATTGTAGCAAAACCAGATCATAAAAGGATAAATGTAAAAAGTCTTGTAATAAAAATGAACAATGTTTTCAATGTCTCTCTTTTAAGAAAGAGTAGATTATCAAGAGAAGAGGAAGTTTTAGGTTTTTCTTTTGTGGTGGAAAGAGAAAAACGTGTTTCGTTAGGAAATATGCGCATTGTAGCAAAACCATATCAGAAACGGATAAATGTGAAAAGTCTCGTGACAAAAAATGAACAGTGTTTTGAAAGTCTCTCTTTTAAGAGAGAGTAGAATTGCAGCATTTTTTGCAATTCACTATTGTTGTCGTAAAAATCATAACTGCAAATGAACATTGCTATTGCAAATGCTAAACAAAGAATTAGAAATCTATGATGTACAATTTGCTATGCACCAAAAAATTAATATATTTTCCATTTTTTTGCTAAAATAATCAATAATTAGTATTCGATTTTTTCTATGGTATCTGACCAAAGAAAGAACTACGTCGAAATTTATTGAAAAATCAAGCAATATAATAAAACACTAATAAATAAACAAAATCGAAGATAGCAATAATATATTTACACATTATCTATATGTAAAATTAATTCATGGTAATATCACAAAAGGTTAATTTATTGCATAAACTAGATCAGATAAGACGCTGATAATGCCGTTTAACATTAAGTACACAAATTTAATCCATTGTGAAATCTACAAAAGTCACAAAATGCATCGCCATTAATCTCCTTAATTATCAAATTCTCGTTGAAAAACCTGAAAAGAGACAAAATTACATCAATGAATAGAATTATAAATCGTAGTAGATATTCATTCATCAGTAAACAAAGGTAGATATGCCAATATCACTTGATGTACATGTTGACTAACATTTCTAAATAAAAATTAACAATAAAATGAAAATTATTGAAAGGTTGATTTGAACACCAACACGAAACACGGGTTTGAGTTGTTGTTTTTGTTTTAGCTTTAAATCTTTATAGCATAAAAAGTTAATATCGTCGATTACAAAGTAGGCTCGAATTGCTAGCGTTGTTACCGGTCGGGTTCTAATAGCTAGGATGGGAACACAAATTCGGAATAAAAGATACTATTAAGTTATAAAACCCCAATTTGATCCATTTTTTTTTCAAAATATATTTTTCTGCCTCTTCTTTTCAACCACACAATTTTCAATAAAATAATATTACATGTAGATTCAAATATTTTTCTTATTTTTTAAGTACACATTCTTCACCGATCTATTATTTCAAAATGTATTCTTAACCTTTTAACGGAGTTCAAACATGTTCTAAATATTAATCAATAAAATAGAACATTTTTAAGAAAATTTATCTTCTCTTACCATATTCAAAACGTTAATTTTTATATAAAACACAAAACGTGTACATGTACCATTATCTATTCAATCCACTTCTCTTCAAATCTTTTATAAACAAAGTCGCATTAACATTTAAGATGTCCAATCACTCAATCATTGGCATGATATATAAACTGTTGCTCTACCACCAATAGTGCTAGATTACATTATTCAATTAATATTTATTAAGCATTGAGTTTGCACAAATCGACATGAGTTTGTACAAATATTTAATAATTTATGATTTATGAAGATAAAATATGTTCATAACATTATTTTATTGGACCTTTCAATTAAGTACTATTGAGATATTAAATCACTATTTGGTATAGGTTAAAATCTTTATTTTATTTTAAGTAAAAGTTAATAATTGATGAGATTCACAAATTTTCAGCCATATATTTTATCAATTTTTATCAAAATTGACTAAAAAGAAGATTTTAATCCCACCAAATAGGGGCTATATTCATGTTTGGATTCAATTTTTTCTTAAATTTAATTTTAATTGCATATTTTGCAAGATTCATAACTTTTTTTAAAATTTTAATCACACGTTTAATTAATTTTTATCAAAATTTATCATTTAAGCTAAATATGTCAACTTTTAAGGTAGTTTTATTTTATTTTTCTTGGTCATATTGGTTCATTTTAGTTTTATTTTTTGCTTCGTTGGCCTAAATTTTGAAAATTTAAGATGCCATAGTTTGGTAGGATTTTCAATTCAACAGGTTTCCTTGAAATCTTGCACTTGACTGAGAATTTTACAGTTTTTCGATGACGGCAAGTGCGAACCCTTTGGGGAGATTCAGCAAAGATAGCATCAGCAGCAATGGCTATGCGAATGGTGACACCATTATCAACGGTGCGGTGCCGGAAAACACCGTGTTGGCCTTCCATCCCAACTTCGGTACCTCCCTCGATTGGTCCCCAAACGAACAGTCCATACTTGAAGATTTGCTTTCCAAGTCAGCCCAACCACATTTCTTTATGCGTGTAATTGTTGTGTGTGCTTTATTTGCTGCATTTTTGGTGAAAAGAAAGATATCAAAACGTGGATTGTGTTTTTACTGTATATGCGTCTGGAAATATGTTGAATTCTCGATTTTGCGTACTTCGGTAGTTAATCAATTTCGAGAGTGTTGGACTTGAGTGAAATGATAGTTCTTTTTGAGTCGACTCCTCTGTCAACAATTATTATATTATGTAGTAAAGTCCAATAATGCTTAGGAGGATCCTTTAATGTTAAAACCACTAGCTAAATTGCCTATGAACATCACCTTCCTAAAATATGAACAGTGGCAATTTACTCTTTACAACCGATTATGATTGAGCTATAGGGAAATTTATAGCATTCAAGGCCTCAATGCTGATTGATTCTGCAAATCTGGCCTTTACATTTGGGATTTAACATTTACATTTCTTTTTCCAAGAAAGCTGATTGATAAATATCTATTTCGAAACATATACATGTTAGACTTTCCTTAAAATCTTTCCACCTGCACTATTTATCTAGGTGAGAATTATACATTCGTGGAAGGTTTTACATGTGTCCATATATGCATATACATGTATGTATATTTTGTATGCAAAAATCATTAGGTGTTTGCAAACTTTAAAATGCAAGATGCATTGCACTGATGCCAATAGCCATAGTTTGGTTGTCTCCTTGACTGATATACTTATCTCACAACCATTGGTATCAAATTCCCAGGTTTGATTCCTCTGTCAATTTTAGCAAATTATAATTGACTTGATAGAATCAAGTAAGCCATTTGTGCTTGCTTGTAAGGGAGAGAGGGAGAGAAAGCAGCAGCAATTTTTCAAGAGTTCTGCTGTAAGCATAACAAAACTCACCATCCACATGGACCAAAAATGACTCCAACAGCACCTTACAGAGCAGGGGACCTGATCACCAAAACATGCTACCTGTAATTCATTAAAATAGAAAAATTGCAAATTAATAAACAAATTAGCAGAGATACTAAGCATGAAAGGAGCAAATATCCAGCTTTTGAGTCAGATATTTTGTTCAGGAATATTGAAATTCCCTTCAATTAATGTAACTATAGGGTATTCTTTATACAATTAGTAACATCCTAAAGGATTATGATAAAAGTCAAATACCTTTTTCAACTTTTGGAGATTTACAACATATTTATGATAGTTAGATGGGTCACTTATAGTTATTTGATATCATGGGGTTGTTTCAGTCTGAGCAATGATTCCTTGAATCCAACTGTGCCAAGGGTGTAATTAGTTAGGTTTTGATGTGTTGTGGATTGTTAACTTGGCATTTAGATGGATCGTACTTTTCATGGGTTTTTTGGTTGGAGAATCTTTTCGAGGAATCTTCATATTTTGCCCATGGTTTTATGTTTTTTCTTTTCTTTAAGAAGGTCGAGATGAGGGTCAAAAAGACGAAAGACAAGGGGGGAAGTCATTTCTTCTATTTTCGCTTGTATTTCGCTGAATTTCGTATATGATTATGCACAAAAAAAGTTCTTGTGGGGACCCCTTTAGTTAACCGCTTAAAGTGGCAACCGACTCCTTTACTCCAATTTATACAACTATTTTGTTGCAACATTCTTAATTTTTCTCCTTTATAGAAATACTTTTTAATTATCGATCTCAATCTCTTGTCAGCTAAATTGTTTATAGACGGACTCTACTTTTTCAAGGTAACACGCATGACGCAACCTATTCAATTCACTTAACCTCAAAAATTGGTAAATGAAATCCCCAAAAACATTTTAGAGCAAATTGATTAAGTTTTGGATCATAGATGGCTGCGACTGGGAATCCTTCTGATGGTCTTGAAAACAATTTTGATAATTACAAGAATCATGAAAAACAGGATGTGATCTGCGCCACCGGTAATGGCCTTCCGGTTCCCAATAACTCCTTAGCGGGCCCTTCTCAGGTTGCCCTCCATTATAACTCTGGCCTCTCTGTCAAATGGTCCAATGATGAACAGCACGTACTTGAAGATTTGCTCTCCAAGTCAGCCAATTCTCTTTCTAAATTTATCATATTTATCTTTTGCTGCCTGGAATAATATGTATTTACATTATATGCGCATGTGCGGGTTTCTATAAAATTTCTGTTTTTTAATCCCTTGTAAATTCATTGAATTACTGGGATTTCTCATTTTACTAAAAAAAATTGAGACTTTTTGGCTAAGATATGCTTTGATGGTGGAATCCCATGGATGATCTCGTTTATCATGAACATGTATGTATTGGAAAATTGAATTTGCAATGGAACTGTATTTTTGTTAGGGAAGATTGAAATTTTAGGACTTTGGATTGATGCATTCCAATAATATCTGATTACAGATCCATAACCTTCAATTATAGTACTTGCAGCACATTTGCGGTATATAAATTTGGGGAAAATGAGATGGAGAATTTAGAGGATCAGTTTACAGTAAGATAACTTTGTTTTCTTCTGGAGATCAAATTATCATTTGAACAAAATAAATATAAAACAATTGCTCTCATTTTTCAATTTCAGTATATATCGAATTCAGCTATGGGTCTGAGCTGAATTTTATTAACTAAAAAGGAAAAGGGAAACAAATCAAGATTTTACATCACCATCAATTCTATATCATTGCGATCACGACAATTAAGATACAAGATGTGTAAATAATGCCGGCATTCCAGTAAGCAAGGTTGAAAGTTTCCTTCTAATACAAGAATGTTTTGAGTTTAGGAAAGGTTCCAGTTCAGTTCAATTAATTAACATTTAGTACATTACCTCTCATCTCCCATCTGTTTTGAAAACCATTGATCTTTGTGAAACCAATGGAGCAATCTAAATTCCCATTCTATTCATTATTTCTGACATCTTAGTGCCAATTTAGATTGACTGTTTGCAGTTTCTCTATATGCAATTTTTTCTGTGTTGCATCTTGTTGCTCATGTGTGGACAAATCTGATGTAAAAAGTAACTTTTGCAGATACACCTCAGACACTATCATAGTTCGGTATGCAAAAATTGCTCAGCAGTTAAATGATAAGACGGTTCGCGATGTGGCATTGCGCTGCAAATGGATGACCGTGAGCTCTTCATTTTTGTTGCTTTTCTTATTATAATTTCTGTTATGTTCGTCATGTGCCATTTAGATATGCATGCACATCCACAAGAATTTTATATGTCGATAATCTTTGAAGCTTGGTAGGTGGTCTTATGTCTGTTTGTTCTATGACATTTTAATTTGGCCTAACTAACATCGCGAGCAACATAATCTCAGAAGATCCAAAGATTTTTTGATATCAAAATCTAAACTCAACACTAGATCAAGAGTGACCGATAACAAGGATCTTTCCCAACGGCCAATGATCCCAATATGTAAAGAAGACACTGCAAAATTAGAACTTAAGCCTCCATGTTTTCAAAATGTCTCTGATCCCTCTTGATATGCAAATAGGCATATGGCGGTTTGTATGGCCACAGGCTGTGTCTTTCTTCAGTGGAATAAATGTTGTCAATATAAGGCCTCTCCCCTGGAAGAAAGTAAATGGGTTTCAGCAAGGGCAAAGCAGTTCCTACACCCAAATTTGCTTTTCTTTTCTTTCGTTTGAAATATTTTACTTTTAAAAAACGCATCACCAGAGCATTTAAAAGACTATAAATATTTGACTTTTCATTTCTTGAATGAACTAATGCTGATAATGCAAAGTTTCCTAAACTTTGAGAGTCACACTTAAGGGATCACTTACATGCACAAAGATAAGGAAAAAGTAATAGTCTCTCCTATGCACACAGACAGACATTTGATTAGTGATATAGAAAATACAAACAATTCATTCTAGTTCCGGAAATATTGGGCAAGAAAGTAATTGTAATCAATTCATAATGTTGATTGTTTGGCAACTGCAGTAGTTTTAATATGTTTATGCAATTATTGGTTTTTCATGAAAACTGGCGATGGTGGTGATGCACCTCCATCTCCAAGTAAAAGATGAATGGTTGGCGGGATATTGTACATGCGAAAAAATATACTCTGTGATTTCAATTATATAATGCGGAAGTCAACTCAAACATTTTGATATTTCACACATTCAAAGTGATGAACTGTGTTACTTAATGGTGAAAGTGGTAGACGAGAGATATATTGAGTATTCTTGGAAAAGAGAGAGATAAAACTGAGACAACGAAATGATGAGAAGCAAATTTGATCATTGAGAAAATATAGACTCTTAGAGCTTGTTTGGAAGAGATTCTTTGAAAATCATTTTCAACCACACATGTATGGACCCATAACTATTTTCCTAATTTTTAACCACACATTCTCCAAAAAAATCATTTTTCTTTTCAAAAAATCTCTCCCAAACAAGCTCATAATTTGCTCAGTGATAGATGATAAGAGCAAGAAAGCCTAGAATGAAGTTAATAGGAAGCACACTCTTGTTGTTTTATTATATCATTTCAGTTAACTCATGGAAATTCTGACACAACTGGTTTGCCATTTTGCAGAAGAAGGAAATAGGAAAGCGAAGGAAAGAAGAGCAAAATTCATCGAGGAAAAATAAAGACAAAAAGGTAGTTAATGTATTGCATGCTTTCATTTGTCCCCAGCGTTTGTGTGTATACTACGAGTATCCTCTTCCTCTCTTTCCTATGTCTTCTGCCAATTAACCGATTCTCCAATGGACATCTGTACTACACAATGTATATGTTTGTATCCATGCACAGCTCTTAATGGCAAAGTTTCAAGTGGCAAAATAGATGGCCTTTCAGTTTCTGCTGTAAAGAAACGACAATTAAGATAGACAAATCTCTCACTTTGTTTTTGTTTAGCTCGATTTACAATTCAGAAGTTCACAAGCAATCACGGTCGTACTTTTGTTGTAAGGAGAAAAGGGACCCACTGAAGCCGCAGGTCATAATGAGAAAGCTAAAGAAGAATCCCATTATATACTGGGCCATGCCTTTTCCTGTAAAAGAGTAATTGCTGGTAGGGCTTTTAATATAAATGTTCATAATGATCTTAAGAATACTAGTTTCCAGCTGAATCTGTTACATGGCACCACATATTATGGTATATTGGAAGGTCACTCTCAGTCGTTACTTTATTCATTCATCTGACTAACTTTCTTAATGAAGTGTTTTGTTTGTGAATAGATATAATTGAAATGAAGTTTTAATCCGATTATTTCACAGTAAACTAATCATAATCAGTTTGGATAATGCAAGCCAGATGGATACAGAGTAAACTCTCAATCATTACTTTATTCATTCATCTGACTAACTTTCTTAATGAAGTGTTTTGTTTGTGATACATATAATTGAAATGAAGTTTTAATCCGATTATTTCACAGTAAACTAATCGTAATCACTTTGAATAATGCAAGCCAGATGGATACAGAGTAATGGATGGTTAATTTATGCAAGGCCTGATAGGAAAACTGTATGTTTTCAATCCCATTCAAGGGACCTGTTTGGGCCTCTTTGTAGCCATTTTTGGGTCTAGCTGTGGATCTGGTTGCAGATTGAATGTTGTTACCCATATCTGTATTTGTAGATTTTGGGGGGGCAGCAATTCCCTTGCGCTACTGATTGGATGCTAATGTTGTTTTGTTTAGATCAGTATGCCATTCAGTTTTTTAGTTGTCAAATTGTAATGGTCTTCCCTTCTCTATTTGATTACGTATCAGCAAAAGATGGGAAAGAAATCCTTGGGATAAAAAAAGAACTCCAGGCACCTGCAGCATCAACATCTCAAAACTGTTGTTAGTCTAATCCTCCGTCGTATAACCCAATAGTCCTGATGCTCGGAATTATTTCAAGCTTATGTTGTCAGTCATTTCTGTTTTTATTTACTTCAATAGACATTACCATTGAATAATTTGTATTTTTTTTTTTAATTGGGATTCTCAGGTAAAAGCTAGAGATTCTTTGCCAAGATCTTCTCAAGTTGCAAATCGTTCCAATGGCCCTCCCCATACTCAGACGGTGCTGTTAATCGACGATGATGATGGAATCTCATATAAAGGTTTCCCTTTCTCTGAATGACTAGGGGCTTGTTTTGCCATTTACTTAACCATATGGGTCAGAACTCAGAATTTTTGTTTAAGCATCCCAAGATTATGATTTCTGATTTCTCTCTCAACGTCTATAAAAAGTTTGCAACTCCCTCTTCACAACCGATTGGAATGATGATATGATATAGGGTAATTAGCTTAAAATTGGCTTGATATAATGGTAAGCTTTGTATATTAAAAGTAATCCTCCCTGCTTTCTTGCTAATTGCTTCCTCTCTCCAGCATGGGAGCTCTCGCCCAATATTACCTTGGTAATCTAAACAATCCCTAAGATATATGTTAGATTCCAAATTCATGGCAGCATTGAGACAATATTTTGAAGTTGAGGTTTAGGTGATTAATAACATTTCGTTATGATGTGGATGATCTTTTGGTAGGAATGGATGTTCAACATGGAATTTCGCATACTAGGTCATTTTTATCATTTTTCATAATGTCGTATCTAGATTAGATTCCTATTAGAATTTGGTGAAAGAGAAGAGGGCATACCTGAGATTAAAATCATTGAAGAGGAAATACCACCACCCTCTCTACCTGTGAGATTACTGGGGCAGTTCCATAGCAGCCACGTGACCATGTCTGTTTTTCCTTCTACTTTTCATGGATATGCTTCCATGGTTAGATATTTGAAGGGTGTATAAAAAATTTTAATTGCAGACATTGGTGGAGCAACTGGCCAGCTTCTCGAGCAAAATGCTCACGCCTTGGATCAAATTTCTGCAAACTTTGCTGCTTTCAAGGTAATCTGCGATAATATTTAGTTTTTGAACTGCTGTAGAAGAATGACATTGGGTTTGCTCCTCATTGGTCACCAGTTCGAGTCCCCTTTGGCCACTGAGGTGAGTACCTGGCCGTAAACTTCAAGGCCTCGTGAGATTTGTCGAGGTGCGCGCAATCTGGTCCGAACATTCACGGTTATATATGAAAAAAAAATAAAAAATAAAAAATATATATATATATATAAAGTGCTATTATGTGCTTCTACCTAATGACTTCTTAATACAAAAACCTGTATATTTGTCTTTCATCAGTTGCTGATAGATGTCTGAGCTGTTATTCAAATATTAATTGCTCTACACTGGTAGCAGATAATTTCTTTTGGCAATTTACTTTGCCCTATGTATTTCAACAGAACAATTGGACCGAAAAGTATATTGTTAGAGCAGTTGTCTATTGTGAGATCAAGTTATATAGAACGAGGGATAATCTTGTGTGCTGAGACTTCCAAACAAACCCATTCTTCTTCATTATTAGTGGAGAATATAGGCATCCAGACTATGCTTTTACTAGATGTTGCAGCATGGGGACTAATGTGTGCAACTGATTAGATTCTGTCAGGTTAGGACGATCTGATGAGTATTCAGAAAATGAGGGTCTGTAGGATTATTTGAATATCTGACTGAGGAATTGAAGAGATTCTACCATAATATGGGTATATCAGACTGTAAACTTCATTTTCTGTCCTGGAACTATATATCATTGATCTCTTACTTGGATTCTATTTATCCATTGCGTTTGCTCTACAAACTCAATGCCATGCAATCCAAATTAAAATCACTTTGATTGATTGGCTTCATTGGAAGCATGACAGAAAAGCATCATTTCTAGCAGTGACCTAATGGTATTAACATTATTTTTCTCGTTCTACTTGCATGCAGATACAGGAGAATATCAATCTCTTCTGCCAGACTCGAAACAACATCCTAACAATATTAAATGAGTACGTATACCATCTGTATCACTTGATCGTTAGCAAAAAAGAGATGCACTTATTTCATGCTAGTATAAAATATTTCCACCCTTTGCACTAGTTCTACTTTGATCATTCCCAAATATATTTGACTGTTATGAATTGATGTGAGATTAATTTCTTGCTTCATTCTTATTTTTATATATTTGGTTGTGGTGACTGAGCATTGCAGCAGAAGTTCCCTAAGGAGTTTGCTACTTAGTTATTTTCTCTAGATGTATTGCGAATTGGCCAGCCAGATTTTCCCTTGTGTTTCCTTATTTCTTTTAATTAAAACCACACTAGGTGGCTTATATAATTAAAATCATAAAAAAAGAGTACAACCTTAAGAGGAGGGCTGTGCCTAACCTATAGAAAAAGACAATAAACCTACCCCTTTCAGTTTCCTTTGTTGACTGGGATCTTAAAATTCCTCTAGCTATCTTCGAAAGGATATAATAATTGTTTCTCACAATGTGAAAACATATACCCAAATCCTGAAAATGTGCTTTCTGTCTGTGATACATATGATTATTTCTCTCAAGACTTTAGGATTAAGATAAGATAGCAAAACAATAGCTTTGGGAAGACATGGATGGGTTTGATTCAAGCAGTCCCGAGTCAAGATACAATCTTAGTAGAGAACGTGTGAACAACTATTTGAAGGTAACTCCCACAATATTGATGGATAACTAAAGGTCTTTTTTGCAGCCGTCTTGAATTTTTGGGTCTGTTGGAAAATGAATGAACATAGCGTCATAGCCTATATTTTTCATTTAAAAGTAGAAATCATTTGTACTAATGCCTCACCACGCCCGACAAACACACACAAATCAACAATATACACATTGAGATCATGTCGTTGACTGTAATCTTGCAAATTTTTAGATTTATCTCTCTTTCCTCTCTCATCAGTATGAAGATATGCATAATAACAAATCATCACATTGATTATGCCACTTATAGGATTGAGGTGAAGATGTCACAACTCCCAATGCAGATGCCACCATTTCCTGTGAAACTGAATGAAGAGCTTGCCAACTCCATTCTTCCTCAAACATCCATGCCAATGCCAATGCAAATGCAAATGCAACCTAATCCCTCTTGAGAGGCTCTCCATCCTTACATAGTAATGATGCTTCTGACAGCTTCGCTTTAGTTGACACCTTCTACATATTTATGTATAGCAAAATAAACTGCCTAGGCAGTCCAGTCAGAGTCGAATTTTCTATTAACTGTTTATTTCTTATGCACCTTTTTTATTTCGCTGTGTTCTGCTGGATGATCTGTTAAGAAAAGTTTTTACTTTTTATAGCATGTGTAAATAATTGTCAGGTAAAATAAGGTGGAGGTTTTACTATTTAATTACAGGCTGCATTTACCTAGATGTTTTATATTTTTTGAATCTCTTTCAGTTGATTGGTTATGTATACTATATAGTGCTCCAATCTAATAGCCGGAAATATGGTATAAAGCGGAGTGGCAGACGGTAATCACATATTCCTAAATTAAAAAGAATTATTTTTTATGTAAAAGAAGTGTATGCAAATAATATAAACAATTAATTTCATTTACAAGATGCTAGATCATCAGCAGCAGCAAAAATGGAAAAGTTGCTGGTATTGTTATTGAAGATTTGTTACTCATTCCACACTGGAATTATTCCTTGAGCAGCCAAACGCTTCTCAACCCAAAATACTACATGTTTGGCTGTTGGTCTTTTCTCATCAACTAGAAATGGCTCTACAGTGCTCACTCCTGTCCCATATGAAGATAGAGAGAAACCTTTGGGACCTGTCACCCAAAAATATATAAATTATATTTACATACCAAGCCAAACAGGGTTAATTTACTTTGGAAATATTAAAAATTAGACATACCTGTGAGATTTCCATCAGGGAAGAATGCCCAAAATGAATATGGGTTGCCCTCCTTAAAAAATGAACCTTCCAACTGCCATGTATTATTTCATTCAACAATTACAAATCAGGCAAAACATTGAGCTTTATCGGCCTTTCTTGTTGAATACAAATTTTAAATACTGGGCTCGACATGGTAGTATCAGAGTGGATACATGTCTTGATATAAAACCTCTATGCCACTTATTTATGAAAACAGTGAATGTGTTAGATTGTGAAAAATGAATCACATGAGAAAGGTAAGTTGAAGCATAATCTAATTTTTATTCTGACAATTTAAACTTTCAGACGAGGAGGGTCGGTGTTTATATCTAATTTTATTTGAAAATAATTTTATGCATTTTGCATTTGTAACTGACCTTGTTGTCATTAAATGATAGTTCAAGTTCAGAGATATCATCTTGAGCTTGTAGAGTGTCTTTGAGTGAAGGGATGACATCCTCCTCCATCAACTGAGGCAAACCTTTGGCTTGAGCTTTGGCTGCAGCCTTCGGCTTTGGCTTCGAGGGCTCAGCTTCTTCAGCCGGCTTTTCCTCCTTTTTCTCCTTTGTTTCAGCAGAAACTAGTTTTCACAATTATACGTAGATAAGACCACTTCTATCTAAAAAGACATCATCTATTTGTGTATAACATTTCACAGATTCATTAAGAAACCACCTGTGGATGTAGATGATTCTTGAACTGCCAAGCAGGTTATATTTCGATGCCGTGAAGTTACTAGTCTAATCACCTGTTGCACAGACAAACGTTTCTTTCATATCCAAATTCGGTCTTTCCTCACCCCAGATAAGATGAAAAAGCGGACATGGGGTGAGCCTGGCTCATGGTTATTAGCAACTATCCATGAATTTCAATGTGTGAATTAAGATAGTTCGTACTCTAAAAAGGTAACATGAAATGCTATACGGCATGTGTGCATATATACAACATAAAGTCGAGAATACCAGTGGAAGGCTGGAGCGTGGCCTGCATTTACGGCTGAATGAAGAGGAAGAAGATGAAAAGCTCGAAAAAGCAATGGATCCTCCGGCCGTAGTCGCCATTTTTGTGAACTCTGATTTTATTAAAATTTAGAGCTCAATCAAGCATTTCATTTTATTGGTTGTTTTTTAGTTTTAACAGAGAGGAAGCTTTATTGTCCACACGCTGGTTGGAGCATGGTTGCCACTGATTTTCCAAGATGAAGAATCAACAATTTTTTGAGTTTATAAAGGGCTATATGATAAGTTCATTATTGGGCTATTGACAAAGTTGGGTTTAGCGCTTATGGGCCTCCTATGGTGCTTTTTGAATGTATAATGGAAATTGACATAGATAACACTTTTAGATGTAAAAGTACTGCTGCTGCCTGCTAGTACAGCACTAGTAGTTGGATCTTTAAAGGGAAATGATAGGGCCGCCCCCCTATGCCGCCCCTCCAATAGGGGGGCGACACGTGTCCGATTGTCACCAAACCCGGTCACCAACCCTGGCACCCTAGCAAAGCTCATCTTTAAATATAGCTGATGTATAGGCGAAGAGATGGCCATTACGTGTGTGTGGTCGAGGAGTTGAAGTTAACGACCAAAAGATACGAGTGTATTGTAGTCGAATCTAAATTCACATTACTTCGTCTAATAGTATATAACAATATGAATAAAAAAAATGTTCGTTACATTTTTATCGACACTCATTTATTCAAAATACATTTTTCTCTTTTCTTTTTTTAACAAAACATTTTTCAATTAAATAATATTACGTATAAACGAAAAACATTTCATTCTTTTTTAACCACACATTTTTTTTAAAAAAAATCACTATTCAAAAATATATATATTTTTTTTCCCAAAACTTCGTTAAAATGGAGCCCAGACGAGAGAAAATATACCGTTTGACTTATTTATTTTTATTTATTTATAAATCTTGATAATTCCATGTACACACAATGGGTGTGTTTGAACTACATTATTTTGGAAGAATGTATTCTATTTATCATCTAACTACCTCTTACACACCAACTTTTTTTTCCTTTTTAATAACTGCACTAGGAAAATATTATTTTATTGAAAAATGTGTGGTTGAAAATGAGTATAAAAATGATAATGATAATTTTAATGTGTACCAAACAAGGACAATTTATGATAAGCAGTCGCAATAAATTCCATGTAGATCATATCATGTTTGAGTGACTTAACTGCAATAAGTCATTGTTTGAGCTACATTATTTTCAAAATGCATTTTTCTTTTAATTACACATTTTTCAATAAAATAATATTACACAAGAATCCAAAATTTTTCATTATTTTTCAACTTCACATTTTTCATCAATCTATTATTTCAAAATGTGTTCCTAAAAGCAAAAAAACATGGGGGCTCGGACGGGCTCTAAATATGTGAAGGCCTCAATGTGTATATCTAATCGGGGTACTTACAAAAATACCTTTAAAATTAGAGATGTTTTGAAA
>CAIGRQ010268242.1:0-13520 GCA_903798375.1 Fraxinus sp. D2006-0159 | reverse complement strand
AATTAATCATGTAAATTAGGCTCGAGAAAAAGTTAATTCGGATAAGTTAGTATCAAGATATTGAAGTTCAAAAAAATTGTAATTTATTTATTTATTTATTTTTAAATCAAAGTAAATTGGGATGAGGATAGCCATGTGTATGGATGTGTGATAATTATTATTTTCTTTGTCTTTTTATAATTCTATTTAAAGTCAAATTGCCATCCCTATCACTTATTAGGATTAGAACCACCTTTTTGTTGTGTTAGTATCTTGTACACTTGTCATCTTATGATTGGTTTACTAAAAATTCAATTCTTATTAAATTAGATAAATACGATTTTCCATCCCAATTTTATCATGACACAACCACTATATTATTCAATTATAAATAGTGTGCAATTGTCCCACAATTAACCACCAAAGAAATTTTGCATGACGGCTTTCATATAAAGCAGCTGTAAATTTCTAATATATTTTTTCAAAAGCTCGTTTGATCAGTCAAGGTAAGATACGTTTATGCAAGTGATTCATTTTCCTGTACTTTTATGTTCAGTAATTTATGTATTATTAGCTAGTGTACCTTCAGGTTCAACCTAATGAAATGTGAAATCCTTCGGAAATTCAAAATGAGAAATGATGGGTATCTCGCTTGGTCACCAATATACTTCGTAAAAATAAATGTGATATGAATTGTCTATGTTATTGTTATATATTTGCGTATGGAAATTGCACGTATCTTACTTGGTGTTTTTTTAAAATACTCACTCTTACAATTTTTTACANCTTCGTAAAAATAAATGTGATATGAATTGTCTATGTTATTGTTATATATTTGCGTATGGAAATTGCACGTATCTTACTTGGTGTTTTTTTAAAATACTCACTCTTACAATTTTTTACAGGCTAGTTCGGGTCGATTGGAGCTGTGGTAGGATGGTGCATCAGACTGTCCAAGGATTTTGACATACGAAAATCTTAAGTTTTACTGCCTTTAAATTTAGTAGTTTGTTTTGTTCAATAACATAAATATTGAATTTATTAGTTGAGAATGTTTAAATTCTTTATTTAGACACGATTTTATGATTCAAATTTAAATTTATAAAAGTTTGAATATTTTGTTTATTAAAGAGCTTTATCGTTCCGCATTTTAAGTAAATAAAAGTAAATGAAAATAATTTTTTGTAACCTCAAGATGTATGAGATTTTGGGGCGTTACACTTTATGCTTTAATTGTGGTGAGTTGGGATAGACAAGGCCTAGGTGTAATAGTCTTGTGAAAAGAAGTAGAAATCAGGGCATATTTAGTAGAATTGACTTTCAATGTTATTAAAACAATTGAGTGTAAATAGGTCTGCTTTTAGTAAGATTTGGATTAAAACGAGTAATCGAAATTTTTTTGAAATTGATCACGGTGCTCTCAAAGGTGAGAGTGTTTGTATACATAATTGATTATGTGTTTTTGATACATATGATTTACTTGAACATGTATGTTGTGACCAAATATGAGTTTAATTGATGTGCTATAGCATAATTTTGACTACTTTATTTAGGTTTATGTGGAGTAATTAATATATATTTCTTCATGTACCATCTACACTTCACACGCTATGATCTTGTAAGTCTTGACCACGTGTATGAGATTTAGGATGTCCGTCATCTGTTGGTAAGACGACTTTGAACATTGATTGACATTAATTTAGTAGACATAATCTCTAGTATATCCTCCTATAAAAATGTTTCATCTTACACTGTTCTTCAAAGCCTATTTGATTTGAGTAATTAAACTCGAGGAGCTTTTTCATAACCTGATGTCGTATGGTCAACTGAATTGGATTTATTGGTCCAAAATTCGTTACATTGGTCATTTTAGTCGCTTAATGGAGAAAGGTTCGCACATAAGATGTCAAAGATTTGAAAATAAAAATGATGAGATTAAAAAGAAAAATAGAAAATATGCGAAAATGTATATTTGCTCAAAGTCATGGAAAGAAAATAATAATATACATGAAAAATAAGTTTCATTTATAGGTCCTAATATACACTATTGGTTTGACTTTCATTATTAGGAGAATGAACTTATTTAATAGTGATGTTTAGCATGTCCTTTTTCACAAATTTAAGATTTGGAGTTTTACTCATAAGAAATTAGTGTTACAACTACATTTAAGGGAGAGTTTGCAGTAAGGATGATAGCTTTCATCATAGTTTTTTTTAATGCTAAGTTTTTTTTTTTTTTTTTTTGATATTTTGTGATATTAATGTTTCAGTTGGTGTTTTGATTAACATTAATATTACTTCTTAATCTAGCTAGCAATGAGTGTGTTTCAATTGTTACATTTTCTGTTTCACATAATTTTGCACTTGATATTTGAGTTGTTGATTTTAGGAAATAAGTTTCAAGGAATGCAAGAAACACACATTCAGTTTGAGTTTTGGTATATTAGTTTCGTTTTTATTTCTTTGACTTGTAGTGTATAATTTTGTCACAGAATGTCAAATGGGGAGATTGTTATGTTTTATGTTGTATTTACAATTCTTTAGATAAAAGTATTATTATAAAAGACGATGATTGTTATAAAACAGTTGTAAAAGTCAATTAGTATTTTAGAGGGATGTACAGAGGATTTAGGAGTCTTTGAGTTCAAGTATGAAATATAAAGAAATGAGTCTTTAGATTTATGCTAGCATGTTGACCTAGCTGATGCTCGAGCAAAAAAGCAAAATCATTGTTACCCGCCTATCACTCAAGCGACACATGATATCGGTCACTTGGTACTCGAGCGACGATATTTTTGAGAAATCCTTGTTCGCGATTTTCAAGAATTCTAATCTATCCTATACAACCCAAATACCTCTTATTATAAATATACAATGCCCATTACATTTTTCTGGGTGGTTAATCATTATAATACATTCTCATAACAACATTCCAAGATCCAAGAACATATCCAAACATTGAGATTAAACATTTGATTCTTGAGATCAATCAACTATCAATTAAGAAAAGCATCAAATTCAAATAATCCAAAACACTCACTTCCTAGATATATTCAGGAAGGTACTTTCTCGATAACTTTCAGAGGTTGCTGAAAATTAAGGGAGGTTGGACCAGAAGCACAAAAAGAATAAAAGAATTTGGTGTTCTTGGTGATCAAAGGGAAATAGACAATTCCGCAAGGTCGGGAGTAGGTGTGAGTGAATTACATTCCAGCGGGTCTTGGAGATTACAGGAATTAGATCATCAAGTCTAGTAGGTTTTGTAGGCTGGATCATACTGTAAATTCTTATTGTCTATAGTGAAAGGTATTGGTTTGGTCCCGAAGTTTTTACCAGTTAAGGGTTTTCTCCGTCTACAAATCTTGTGTTATTTACTGTTTTAATTATTATTGTGGCAATTCAACATAGAATAAACTTGACTTGATTGACTAAACATCTAGAACAATTAAAAAGTGACTCGTTACTTTTAGTTGGTAGTTTTAGTTCCGCTGTATTCACTTATTCACCCCCTCTAAGTGATTTTAGGATCGAACTAATAACTATCAACTTTGTACATGAAGACAATCCTTTTGTGTTTACCAGTTTATGATCTCACGAGACTTTAGAAAAGTTACAATCATACTTGAATCACACCTTTTGTTTGTTGAATTCCTTTAAAGAACAAGTTTGGCGATGAGTGAACCACGAAGCTAGACTTTGATTTTAACCATTGAGTCTCAATGAAAGATATTGCATTAATTAAAGCTCATCAAGTAGGAAAGATTTGTCTAAACTAATCTACAAAAGCTAAGACTAAGAGTATCTCTAAGAGATTCCTTATTTATAAAGAATATCTTATGTATTATAGAAAGTATTTTTAAATTTAGAGAATCAAACATGCTCTTTATACATTCTAACATGCTCTTTATTTTTGTTATTGATTTGCTTTTCTCAAAAATCATTTATTGATTTCTCTTTATATTTTATTTAACATATTTTGCTATATATCAATTGACCAACCAATTTAAATGTGGTTTGAATAGTTTAAGAAGTAGAGTATTGAAATATATTATTTATCAAAATACAATCATTGTACATTAAAAATAAAGAGAGAATTTGGCTCTCTTAATTCGGAGAGTCAAACACACTCTCTATTTTTAAAAAAGTTAAAATAGAGTCTATTAAAACTCATTTTTAAGTCTGGACTCTTTAAAATAAATAACATTTTATATTTAGAAAGTCTCTTGAAAATATTCAAATCTTGAATACTTTGACTCTATGCATCACCAATATGAAGGAGATGATCTACCAACTACATACTATAATAAAAAAAAATAAAAAAATAAAAATCGAAGAAATTATTAATAAAAAAAAAATTTCTAATGATGTAGCATAGATGACAAAAATAAGTTTTTCAATGTCTAGCTAAGTGACGAGGGTCGGCCTTGAGATTTTGGTTGCTTTGTTTGACAATTTAATATGGTATCCCTTTCGTGTAATTAAAAAATATATTTCAATAATATTATTTCGTTGTAAAAATATGATATTCAAATATTTCTTTTTATTTCTTTTTTATTTTTTTACATGTTGTGAGTAAAAAAGTAAAAATAAAGCTCAAAAGCATCTTCCGAACTTCATCAAAATTCATATGTCATGAACAAAGAAACATCCAAACCACTAACCTCTTTGTGAAACTCTATATGAACAAACTTCGAAATAAAAACAGCAAATACCATGTATAAACCTAAAAATGCGACAAATCATGTAAAAATATTTCTTCTCGTATTTCTAGAAGCAAACTCACTATTTAAACTTTTGTAATCAATATGTTCTAGCAAATATTATTCAATAGATATCAAAGCTCGCATATTCAATCATTCTCGTAACATAGTTGATCACAAATAAAACTTTAATAACTTCAATTTTAAAAAAATGCTTTTCGCAAATGCAACAGTAACAAGAATTGTTAATAGTATTCTTCTCTTCTCTATTTGATTGTTTTCCGTGGGCTGAAGGGTGAGAGAGGGAAATGGCGAAAATGGATCTGATGTTAGCTTTTCACTCTCCGTTTTAATCATTTGGGTTTTCGACTACTTATTGTCTCGTTGGGTTGGTAATTGGTTAATAAAGCTACACAATTGGGCATTTGAGATTATGTTGGTAAAAAGATAGTTTAAAATATTATTTGTTTTCGAAAGCAAGATGGTTTAAAATTAGAAAAAATAAATAATTTTTTATTCAATAATATGATGTTAAAAAATATTAACGTAATACACACGCGCGCGCGCCCTTAAATTTACTTGAAGTAGAAAAATGTTAAAACTGAGATCTAGGTGACAAAATTTGACTCCGAATGTTTAACAATGTCAACCGAAAAATATGCACAGAATCAAAAAAAGCATTTTCGAATTGTTTTCATGTACAAAACTCGAATATCCGAGTTGAAAGTTATGCACGTTTTCGTAGATCCTTTGATTTTTCTCTTTTCAAATTATTTATGAATTTCTCTTCTAATTGTTCTGCGGTATTCCCTTCCACTTCAAAACAACTCGCCCCTGAGTTGTTGTTATGATACAAAGGCTCATCGAAAGAAAATTCACAGCTGAATTTGTAATAGCCAGGAAAACTTTCCCTTCCACTCTGGAAGCTTTGTGTACCCTCCTCCATGTTGGTGCAACTGTTTTTTTTTTTTTTAAGAAGATGGTACCTACAAGCTTTATAAATCAACCCTTGCATATGGCGGAGGAATACCGTGAATATAATCAACTTTCCAATCGCAAACAAACCACATTAAATACAAAAATATTAACAAATCCGTACATATGGAAAAAGATTTCTATTTGATATAATCAAATTGCTCAATACTACAGGAAGATCTGCTCTATTATGAAGGACTGTCGTGTTTCCACCTCCACCAATTTTAGATAAAACATCTGTAACTTGGTTTGCTTCTCGAAAAACATGCCTAAAAACCACTTCTCGTCCCATCATAAGATCATTTATCTCCTTCCATTCTTTCCAAAATTTCCATCCTATACATCTTTTCTTCAGGAACCAATTCACAACAACCTGAGAATCACTTTCAATAATAATAATCTTTGGGAAGTTAAATTCCACACATATGTGAATGCCATTCAAAACTGCTTTTAGCTTTTGTCCATGTATTAGTACCATGCCCATAGAATGTAAACTGTAAAATGCTATATTTTTCATCCATTTATCTTATGCTTTTGTGATTAATTAATGCCTAAATGTATTCATTATTCTTATATTTTGATTTTGATTGTAATTGGATGAATATAGTAGAATTTAGAAGAAATAAGTGAAAAAAGACTAAAATGGAAGAAAATTAAAGTTCAAGGATCAAGATGCAAATAATCGAAAGATGTCCCAGAAGAGGAAATGAAGATGTGAAGATGTCGAGGTCAAATTGAGCAAATAAATAAAGCGTTGGAAAAATAAAAACGAGAAAAGAAACCAAGAAACAGGGAAACGAAGTTCAAGGGCCAAAACACAAAAATATTGAAGAGTCTAATGCTATGTGGTCGCATAGCACAAAACTCTATGCGGTCGTAAATGGTGCTGTGGGGAATTCAAAGGCTGAGTTGAACTGTTCTATGCAGTCGCATCATTATTTTCCAAGACAAAAATTCTGATTTTCGAATTTAAGTCAAACTCTAATAGAAACAAATTGGAAAACGTATTTTAAAACCCTAGGTCGGTTGAAAACACATACAGACACCCCCATACCCTTTTGCTCTCTTTTTGCTTTTAGAATTCTCATGAGTAGCTAAATTTTTTGTACTTGGTCGAAGGAAACTGAAACTTTGTAATCAATAAAACTGTGAGATCTAACTTATTTTCATTGTTTAATTCATGTATTGAATGTTCTTCTACAATTATTTTCATGTTTGTTGCGTTTAATTGCTAGAAGACCTACTAGTTTATTATTTGTTGTAATTTATAGCTAAGTTAAATATCAAATCCATAATTTTTTGATCCCTTTAACTTATGAAGCAACTTGGATTTAAATATTTGCTGCGTCGGAAATTATTAAATATTGGGAAGAACATTTGACTAGGTTAAATACAACCGCTTGTGCTTGTATTATTTAGCTTCATTGATCTCTCTAATTATTAAGGTTGTTACTAGATTAAATCTATAGCGCTTGTCTTGGGTTGTTTAGGAATTAGGGTTAATTAGATCGCTTGTTTTCTAATTAACTACAATTAAGAAGAGTTGAGAAAATAATTCCAACAGTGAATATTCAATGTGTGAATTGATATATAGTTGCATCTATGATCAGTGTGAAATTCCAATGGTGCATGTGGATTTAGACCAATGATTGTTCTTTTGATTGCTTTCGATATTTTAATTTGAGTTTTTCATTAGTTAATTTCTTTAAAATTGTTTGCGTATAATCAAAATCCCCAATCCCTTTTTACATAGCATAAGATTAGACTAATCGCTTTTCGTAGGGTCGATCATTACTTCTACTATTATATTTCTTTTTAGAGGTGAATGTTTTATTTTTGGGTGCCTATGACAACACACAAATAAACTCCCCTTTATAATCACCCCACCTCCACCACAGCTACCAGAATTTATACAAAATCCATCAACTGTAATTTTATTCCTTCCATTTAAATTTGTAAGTATTCTCTCAACCCACATCCACATCAATCTTAAAAATTCGGGCCACCTGAATAAATGGACCATTTTTAATCCATCCAATTTGATAAGGAGCTGGATGTGGTTCAATTGGCAGCTTCAGAATGAACCAACAACTTTTTGGAAATCAAATTTTCACAACTGCAGCTATCTGATCATATTGCAAACAACATCATTGGCCTGAAAGATCTTTTAGCCAGAGTCAACTCTTCCTACTTGAGTGAATATAAGATTTTCTCCAAAATATATACAAAATCTCAATGTTCTTTTCCACAAATTTCATCGATGTATTCTTCATCATCTTCGACATATTCCCGATCCTCATCTAAACTCCAATTGAAAATAGGAATCTCCGCTTTGACTTTGTAACTATCATGATCATAGTCATCACGACACTATACCAAAAAAACACATTTTGCAGCAGCCAAAAGACACCGCGGTAGATCTTTTGCAGCGTTTTAGCGTTTATTGCGGGGGTCAGTATTGCCGTTGAGAGAAGACTTTTTGCAGTGTTTATCACCATTGTAAAAAACTATTTTGCAGCGTTTTTTAAACGATGCGATAAATCCTTTTGCAACGTTTATTCACCGTTGCGAAAAATCCTTTTGCAATAATTTTTTAAATGTTGCAGTAGACTTTTTTGCACATTTTTTCAACGCTGCCATATACCTTTTTTTTAAAGGTTATATATAGTAATTGACTGACCAAATTGAAATGACACTTTGTGAACAAATTTTGAAATTAAATTGATAATTTTATTACAAATTTTAGAATCAATAAAACATTATAATGTGATACGACACAACCTATCTAAAAAAGAGTAAGGATTAAAGAGTTCTTGTTGCATCCTCTATAAAGCTCGAAACTACAATAAACTATCCATACTAAAAATTGCACAAAAACAAGATCACCAGGTCGATTACCCTCAGGATCTGCTCCACCATTTCTGGGAACGCGTGTACCGACACGACGACGAACCCTCCTCCGCATCATTCTACACCACCACAATATACAGCAACTTTGTTAATCCCTCCGCAACCGCCATTTCTCCACCTTCACACGCAAAACATACAAATTTGTAATGAGAACCATATGCAGAAACTTGCAACATTAAAGCATTTACCTCAGCAGTTCCTATATAAGTTATAAACATAACACATACAACATAACATAGAACCACGCGCAGACAAAGTTAAACATGAGGATCCATAGGTGACATAGTGACTATATTATATCACCATTACCTCTTAAAATATCAAATATTAGTAAGACTAAAAATACAGTCAATAATTATAGAAATATGACTTGTTCATTTCTGCACAACAGGACATATTCACCTTTCTGCTTCTTGATGGTTTCACTGCAATAGCTGCACTCTTTGAATCAGGAAGTAGTTCTCTGATGATTTTAGAGAGATCATGACGCCGTTGCTCCTCTAGCAAAACTTCAGCAAGAAGATTCTGTTTACGCTTAGCCAACTATAAGATTGTAAGAACCTTAGTTAGTCCTTGCTTCAGATTTTTTATCCAAGGTTACAGGAACATAGACCAGAAATTCCCAAGAATGTATCACGCGTGTTTAATTATGAAATCCTCACAAGGTTCTAAATCCTAATTTAGCCAATTCCCAACATATAGGGAACAGACTTCAATACACAACCTGCTGCTAAAAATACTCGAACAACTCAAGAAATGAGGACTATACGTTTTGGACTCCAACCCCTCTCTCCCATCTAGAGGTGAAAAGCATGCAATGCAATAACGATTAGGATCAATTCGTTTCCTTTTAACTTTCCTGGGCCATACCAAAAACAGGATATTCTAAACTGATTCCATCCTTCACACTATTCCAAAGTCGTCAATCGTTCTCTATTCCCCTATGAAAAAGGCCACCTTAAGGGTTTCATTTCCTGAGAAATTAAAATTCTGGACATCACAGTTCCTTTCCCGAGAAAAGATGAGACCCAACAGAACTGTATAAATTAAAACTTGAGAAGATGCAAATGTGTAGTAGTTTTCGAAATTTCCGGATCAATTGGTTGCTCTGGTATAATCCTTCCATATTGGACAGGTGTGTTTCATTTCTTTCTCATGTTAATTTAGTTTTTGTTCTGCCAGTCAAACAAGGTTGATGACCCATTTGACACCTATTTCAAACACACATTCTAACTAATGAAAACGCTGTTCATTTCCCATAGATACACATACATACATGCCACATAAGTACATAAGCAGAATATCACTCCCAATCCTAAACTAGAAATGTCCATGAATAAAAATGTAGAAGATCATCCATAGTTCGAAGCTAGTTATAAACACAAACATGCTAAATGACACACTCCTTAAGACTCGGAAAGGAGCCATGGATTAAGAAATAGATCATGGAATGAACAACAGATATGAAACAAAGAAGTAGGGGTTTTCCCCAAATGTTTGTTTTATCAACAATAGCTGATAGGCATGCCTCAAGAGAGCCATGTTCTGTAAGAAAGTACAAAACAACACTAAAATAAATCTTTTCCCCCATTAATCATTCACTAGAGATTGCAACTAATATGAACAACCTACCAGAAAAATCCAAATGAACAAGAAAACCACAGTAGGTAAGATGTCTATGCAAGGAAAGATATAACAGTGTAGTTCACAGATAAACACCTGTTCTAAGGTTGCTGCATACTTTTCTCTGATTGATGAAAAATATTGAACAAACTCAGGATTCTCTAACTGCGAGCAATCACCACTCGAAACAACCTGATTTCCCCTTATGGCCTGCATACATTACAAGAAATGCCTATAAATTTCAAAATATAGATATAAACCTATATTTTAGAACCATAACGAACATCAGAACATATAAAGTAGGTTCTATGATTGATTTTTACACACTTGATTTAGGTCCATTCGGATTTCTTCAACATCGTGTCTAAACTTTTTAAGCATTGCTTCATAAAGCCCATTGTTCACAACATCCTCAGTTGGGTGTTCATCCTGAAGAAAATGGGAGTAAACGTACAGATGTAGAGATGGAAAAGGCTATAGAGCGAAAACTCTGGAATGCCTACTTAACACGTGTATAATATCAACCGACCCTCTTCTGTGCACATACTGCTTGCATCATCTTCAAAAATCCATTTATACCAAAATGAGCATCCTTCGATTGACCATCAGTTGGTGCAAAGAAGTTGCTCTGAAGAAGTTGAGAAGCAAGTGCCATTTTTCAGTTCATTCTTAATTGTATCTATAGCCCAAATATCAAATGCAAACAAGTAGTGCATGAGAGGTTTTCAATCAGCAACAAAATAGTTGCAAAGGCAGCTACATTAAAAGTTCCAATTTATAGCATTTCTGAATATACAGGTATATTAAAAAGAGAGAGACAAGTACGAACACATTCTATGCCCACAAGAATCTTACAGAATAGTTATCATGCAACAGAGAGAGATCTCTTCCAAGTCGCCAATTGCTAGAAGCAGTTGACTTCTTTGATGAATTCATTAGATTATTTCGACCATTGGGGCCTTTTGTACTAGCACGATTGCTTGAATTCCTAGACTGATCTGGCGCATTCTGTAAAAATATAAGTAGCATAATATGTATTATTATTGAGATGAAGAAATTGCATATATAGTTCATATTTCATAATACATGATAAATGTGACAAGTTTATGATAACTCTTATTTGTGTCTGCTCGATCTTTTTCTTTCCAACTCCGCTCCAAAGAGGTCCACATACATGAGTAGATAATGGTGGTCGAAACTACTTAAATTAGGGTTGTGCCATCCTACCAGGTGAACAAGGTATGAAAGCAAACCACTATTAATTTCCACAGAATTCCTGCTAGCTCAATGAAATGGGGCTAAATGGATCGGTTAGTACAGGAAGAAATAGTGGGTCAGATAGAGCCATACACCTTTTTCATTCTGTGCTGTCCTCTCCACCCTGTTTATCCACATTGTAACTCAATGTAAACTATGTCAATTTCTCGAGAACTATGTCCATTTTACAGTATCTTCTATCATCCTCCCTAGAACTAAGGATTTTAATTCCAAAATATACGAGTTATTTCAAAATCTTAACCTTATTTTTCTCTATAAAAATTGAGACAAATTTGATTTGTAAATTTTACCTTCACATTACCAAGTAATTTTCAAATTGTTGTCCTAATAATGTTGGTTCTGGTATAATGGGATGGCATTTCACCTCAAAATTTTGAGCAACTGCTTGTGCAGTTGTGAGCATGAGTGCCTCAATCTTGACTCTTCAAGGAGACTTGCTCTGAGATTGACTTCAACCTAGGTGTTGCTTTAAATTGAGACCATATAACCCCATCCAATTGAGGTGGGGGGAATTCTTTAAGTTGTGGAATGAAAAGAATGTGAATATCTCATTCCTACTAAGTGCATGTAGTGACGGTTTGTTTGAGCATTACACAAACACATGGACCTTCTTGAGAACAGCCAGCCTACAGTTTTTTCCCCTTGGAAAAGGTCTATGGCAACCCAAAGATTAGTAAAACTTTCTTCCTAAAAAATATCTACGACCACATTAAAAGGCATGTGGCCACGTAATAATTTTTATGTAAAAGAACATATCATTTACGGTTAGACAGACCACTGAGAATTGAATTGTGTAATTTGTTCATGAACCCGGGAATTTTTTTTAAGATCAAACCAAAATAAAAGTGTTCTCCTGCACGTGTAGCATGCCATAATCTTAACACAACAATTTCTCATTCAACACCAAGCACATTAAATTTTGTTTAGAAATATCTCATTGAACGCCAAGCACATTAAATATTCACGAACCAAATTTGTGCGAGCACAATCCATGAATTTTTGCTCCCATCACTGGGAATTTTTAGAAATTTTTATGCAATCAAACTTCTAATGGCACATGCAACGAAATGCAATAATATTAGGTGCTTTATGTCAATTTTCTCAAATATTTTTCTATATCTATTAACAGTTTTCTTAATTAAGCATATAGAAAACTCTCACGTTCCAAACAGTAATTTCAAAGATAAATAATGAAGTTAATAAAAAAATTCCAGTAAGAAAAATAAAGGAACAAGGAAAGTCACCTCAGAATCACGAATCTGATACCGAGCCGCCGAGAGCGACCTCCTCCATCCAGAACCGTCCTTGGAAGAATTGACATTCTTACTCGAAATCCCATTCGAAACAACAGTCTTGACATCACTACCGCAGCTCCTCGATACCGACCTCCCCCGTCTCCTGGACGACGAGGCCGTATCGCTCGCCCACCGCCCTATCTCCGAGCCGCCTCCACGTCCCTCTCTCACTCTATCCGCCGACCAATCGCACTCATTTGAGAAGAGCTCCAGCGCTAGATCGTCTAGGCTGGTCTCCGGGAACGTTGACGATCCCCGGCCTGTGTTCACGAATTTTCCTCTCGGCGCATTCAGAGTTAAACATGAGGATCCATAGGTGGGCGTAGTGGCCGTTGGTGGTTGTGTCCGGTGGGCGTGGTGGCCGGAAGGTGGAGGAATGAGGATCCATAGGTGGCGGGTTGGAGACGAACGAACGGAGGGAGGCATGAACTATAATTTTTAATCTATAAAAATTAGCCTGGGTTTCTATTGGTTATAATTTTAAAAACTATAAAAATTTTGGCAACATAATAAATGAATTGACTGTTCGCAATGTTTAATAAACGTTACAGAAAAGTTAATCTATTGAAACTTTTTGCAACGTTTGATAAACGTTGTAAAAATTGGTATAAGCGGTCCGATTTTATCGATTTTTGAGTGATTTTCAAACCAAACTGTTTAAATCGATTTGAGATAAACTCAAACCTAAACCAATCATTTTGAACGGTTTGAAAAAAACTCAAACTTAAATCTAACGATTTGATCCGATTTTAAACCGTCG
>CAIGRQ010268237.1:0-18323 GCA_903798375.1 Fraxinus sp. D2006-0159 | reverse complement strand
TTTAATTAAATATAAAAAATTTGTATCTATATATAAAATATCTGATTTTTAAACATTAAAACTTAAAATATGATTTTTGAACTGGATCTTGAAAAGTAGGGATTCATGTAATTTCCACTAAATATATTGTTCCCTATATTAATGGTATCAAGAGGGGTGGGTCTGTAGCTTGCCCGGATCGATATGGCCTAGGCCCAGAATGTCAAAAGACTAAAAACCCATTTATTATGGTCTAGGGTTTAACTGTTTAAGCTTAGCTGCTTTACCCTTTCTCCATTCTGCAATATTAAACCCTCCACTGTTATATACAAAAGACATAGGCATACCGTCTTGTAGGTTTTGTGGTTTGAACTAAGTTTTTCTTATAATTGTTTTTTCTAGAGATTTCAAATGGGAAAGAAGCGAAAACACAGTGAAACTGAGGCAGTAGACAACGTAAAGAAAGATGAAACTGCGGAAGAAAGGCCCAAAAGAACACTTTTGGGATGGAAAAACAACGGGGATGATGGCAAGAGCCAAAACGATTCTGTAGGTTTTAGAAATAAAGAGAAAGTTTTGGTCACTTGTTCCCGACGCATTAGTTTTAGGTTCGATTATTTTGTGTTCTGAATTTGTGCATAAACTAACAAATTTTATTCCAGCTTTGGGAATTTTATTGCCTGATTAATGTTAACGATTTCTTTTTTCATTTTTTGTTTCCTTTGGCGGTTGGTGTGATTGTAGGTATAGGCATTTGATGTTGAACTTGGTAGATCTTTTACCACATTGTAAGAAAGATAACAAGGTTGAGTCCAAAGAAAGCAAAGGTGCTACTTTGAATGAGCTAGTCGAGCTCAAGAGCTGCTCCTCTTGTTTGTTTTTTGAGGTAACTTTGTAATTTTATGTGTCAGTTTGATTCCCTTCTTCGTATGTTATGTACATTGAATCAATGGATCGTGAAATTTGTAAATTTCAATTTTCTACTGGGTTTGGCTTGTGCCATAATTATTACCAGTATTAAACCTACTGATTTCCAAATGTGTTTGGTGATTATGAGTCATTGAAGACATAGAAGTATAATGAAGTTCTAGTTAGCCATATCTTGCTTTTCACGGGCTCATAAGCAGTTTCTCATTTTCATTTCAGTGTAGGAAAGGTAAAGACCTTTATTTATGGATGGCCAAGTGCCCCAACGGGCCATCTGTCAAGTTTTTAGTAAATGCAGGTATCAGATTTTAAGGATAATTCATGCCATTGCTATGTAGTTCCCTAATGTATCCCCTTTTTATAGTTCCTGATTTAGCAACACCCTCCCACAGGTTCTTTTGCCATGTAGAATATATCTTAATTATGAAAAATATTTTTTGGATGTTCTTAGTGCACACGATGGAGGAATTGAAGCTTACTGGAAATCATCTTAAGGGTTCCCGTCCTATTCTGACCTTTTCATTGAATTTTGATAAGAAACCTCACTGGCAGTTGTTAAAGGAAATGATCACACAGGTATGACCTCCCATTATTCAAAGCACGATGCTTTGCCTCTGACTACTCCTATAAAGCACTTTATGTTGCTCATATTAGCTTTTTAGTTATATGCTGGAATGTTTTTGCATGGATTAGACTTTCAGAGGAATGGATTATTGTCACTTGAATTGTTCACGGTACTATCTTTTCTGAAATACGTTTCTTATATTATTATAAGATTGTTATATAAATGGATGGCATGCTTGATTTGTATGTATATATTGAGATCTTTATTCTGGAAAATTTGAAACTTGAAAACTCATGTTAATCCTCTTAGGAATTTAGTTCCCACCTGTTGTAAAATCTGTAAATGTTGGATCTGCTAGTCAAATAAATCGAGTTATGATACAGATAAAGAAATTTTGTTGGTCATAATTCAATTCCTGATGTTGTCATACATATGTAATATGTCAATATGACCAGCTTAATCAGTATGATTGATGGATATATCATAGGTCTCTATTTAAGTTGTGTCTGAAGTTTGTTGATACACTATATATTTCAACTGGTTGCTTACCCTATAACATTGAGTGCTCAATATGTTTATCTGTTGCTTAAAGGTTCATTTTGTCATAGCTGAACTATCTTCTAAACTTTATCATTTTTTCTCTCATCAGATATTTGGCACTCCGAAAGACCACAGGAAATCTAAACCTTACCATGATCATGTATTTGTTTTTTCCATCGCTGATGACCACATATGGTTCCGGAATTATCAGGTTGGTGATAATTTGCACACTGATTCTGATTTCTTTAATAATCCATTGTTTATCAGACAATTAGTTTTATGCTTGTAATGCTCATACACACAGATATAGTTGGTACATTATAAGAAATTTTAATGTGCAGCAGAAGCATATGCATGTACATAATTGATTTTGTTCATGCACATACTTGTCCATAAATTATTGTGTATTGATTCCATGATCACTCTGAAGCATATGCATGTGCATAATTGATTTTGCGTATTGCTGGGTTTCTTTTGCCATTGGAATCATGAAATTATCATAAGGGATGTTGATGGCATGTCCACACATTGTCGAGCATGCATTCTCTATGACTTCAAGTTATGATTACTACTAGTTTAATTTTTTGTACTGTCTACTGTGTTATAATATACCCTAATATATTCCACCCCTTCATGGGAATTGGTTCAGTTGTTGCATTGGTTTGCTCATCAGAACTTTCTTAGTTTGTAACTTGACGAACTGAAAACCAGCAATATTCTAAACCAATAACATGCCTCTATCAAATTTGCTAGGTGGGTCTGCCCATTTTTTTTCTCTTTAGTAGCATTGAGTATGCCAATGCATGCACGGTTTCCTTGTACCTGTCAATGCTATACAATTGATTTTTTATTATCTTTTACACTGGAAGCTACTTGTACTTAATTTGTGTATGGTTAAGATTTCATCCTTCTGTCTATTTCACTCCTCTATCTCTCTGAGGAAGTCAATGTTGCTGTAATTTATGCTCAAAGATTTGCATCAGCATGTGCTAGTGGTGTGACATATTATGAACTTAAATTTTATAGATAACTAACTTTCTGTGGTCAAAAGTTGTAAAAGAAGATTCTATTTCTCAAACCCCTCCCTCCTCTCCCTCATCCCACGAAACAGAAAAAATGCATTGTGTGAGTTACAAAATATATATAATTTAGGTTTGCTGAAACGGCTACACCACGAAGACACTCGCATTAGCTTTTTTGTTAGTTTGAATTATTAATAGAACTAGTTTCACATTTCTAAAAACTCATTTCAATGTCTTTTGCTTTTGATGCAGATATCTTGCCCTCATAGTGGAGGACAGAAAATAGACCGCGGGGACTTGGAAAAGATGACGCTTGTTGAGGTTTGTTTTGAGTCCCTTACTGAATGATGGGATATGCATATGTTATCTAGATTAAATCCCTCTTAACTCATATGGCTAGGTTGGTCCAAGGTTTTGTTTGAACCCAATCAAGATATTTGGTGGCAGTTTTGGAGGTCCAACACTGTATGAGAATCCATTTTATGTTTCACCAAACCAGGTGAGCTCTTCTAGCATTAATTTCTGTATTCTAGTACTTTATGTTCTTGTACAGTCAACCTTTTTTGAAGGCTCTTAATGAATACTTTTGATGCTATTGTATACATAAACAATCAGCTGGTGCGTGAAGGCATTTCTCGATGCATAAGGTTTGCCATTCACCTCTTAATGTTTGCCCTTGCACTTGCTTACAGATTAGATCATTAGAGAAAAAGCAGAAGGCTGGAAAATATGCAAAGAAAGTTAAAGCCAAGACAAGGAGGAAGATGCACGAGATGGCAAACCCCCTGGAGGTTGATGAATTTGCAGATATGTGGAAGGAATGATATTTGCTGTTGCTACTGTAGTGGACCATGAGAGAGAGAGAGAAGCTAATTGCCGATGCTTAGCAGCAACTGACACGGATGAACTTCTTGTGTGAGAGGTGACTATCATGAAGTATTTCCTGTGCTAAATTTTTGGTCATATGGTTCATCTACTTCACATTTGCTTCCGGTGGACGAGTATTACTTCAAATAGGAAATTTTTTAATGCCGATGCTTGGGTTTCTTTTGACTAATTTATGTTTTCTGAGTCAATAAGAAGGATTAAACCAAAAAAGTTCACGAACTGAAGATATGATATGTTGTACTCCTAAATGATTGGTATAATTTCAATTCCAAATTATTTTTTGGTGCTGGTGAGTTACTGTGCTATTTTACGTTACAATAAGCTTTTGCTGCTTGCTTATGAAAATGGCAGACCTATAGCCTGTCTTTGTTATAAACCTTGTCAACCCGATGTCAAGTTGAACTGGACCTTAGCAACGTTCGAGCAATAATCATTCCATTTGATGAACTGGCGAAGAAGAAAACTTTGTCAACAGTTAATGTAATTTCAGGCTATTTGCACATCGTGTGAATTATGTTTGGGTTATTGAAGATGACTGCAGTGTAGTTGGAACTGTCTCATTTTTCTGACGTAAAATTTTTTGGTATTATCACAATAAAAGTCACACAAATCATGGAAGGACTTGTAATCCCCTCCCCCCCGGCGGTTTAAAGACTCGCGCTTTTGCTTATTTCAAGTAAATACAGTTATAAGTTCCTTCATGCTTTTTGATCTTTTTTTTTATATAGTTTTGTTGAGCTCACCTTACCTCAACACTAATTTCTTGGGTATATAGTTTGTTACATTATGCTGAATAGAACTTGTATACTCACTGAACAAGATGCAAGAAGAGAACCGGCTAATAAAACTAACTTTATTATTTCGTTTACTTTTATATTAAAATGTTACAGATCACTCTGTAATGTCAATAGACCGGTGACGTAATTATCATCTTTATATAGCTTACACAAGACCATCTTCTATTTTGTGCATCTGTTTATATGGCTTACGTGAAATGTCTCATGTTCTATCCCAAGAACTTCAAACTGGTGGTGTCATCGCAGCTTGCATGAAACCATTTTCTGTACTGTGCAACTCATTGAGTGGTGGTGCCGCTACTTGGAAGGGAAGTCCATCTTCTATCTTGAGCACTTCGTTTACTAGTGTTGCTGGTTCACTTGCTGCCCTCTTGTGTGATGTCCTGGCCGTGACTTCAACATCTTGCTTTTCCTTGAGGGTGGATTCAAAGGAGAATGGATTAGTAATGTGCTCGTTCTGGGCCATGTTGGCTTCACCAACTCTCTTTTTCTTGAGGGTGACATCAAAGGAAAATGGATTAGTAATGGGCTCGCTGTGGGCCATGTTGGCTTTACCAATTTTTTTTATGCGCTCGCTATGGACCACGTGGGCCTCATCGACTCTCTTTTTCTTGAGGGTAACATCGAAGGATAATGGAATAATAATGGGCTCGCTATGGGCAATATGAGCTTCACTAAATTTGGTTTTCCTGAGGGTAGAATCAAAGAAGAATGGATTGATTATGGGCTCTCCGTGGGCTACGTTGGCTTCACCAACTTTCTTTCTCACGAGGGTGGAATCAAAAAAGAATAGATTAAAAATGGGCTCACTACGGGCCACGTTGGCTTCGTCAGCTTTCTTTTTCCTGAGCGTGGAATCATAGGAGAATGGATTAATAATGAGCTCGCTATGGGCCACATTGGCTCCACCATCTTGCTTTTTCTTAAGGGTAACATCGAAGGAGAATGGATTCACAATGGGCTCGTGATGGGCCATGTTGAGACTTCCATCCAAGCTACCGCCGCCGGTTGTTGCAGTTGCCACATGGGACTGTCCATTTTTTGGTTTCTTGAAGTCTATAGAGTCCACAAGGACTCTATTAGCAGAGCAAATGCTCAAACTGAGAAAAACCAAGAACCCCACTTGTACACACTTCGCTAAAGCCATTGTTTTTTCCTATTGCATGATTTGAACCTCCATGAATTCTCATTTTTATATACATGTAAAAGAAACTACATTTTTCAGTTAACAAATGCCAAAGTTCAGCAATTTTCTGGGTAAGCACTCTTGGGTCTGTCTTAAATTCTTGTAGCATTAAGGACTTGTGAACATAAATAACACGGAAAACTGAACAAAATGCAGTACCTAAGCCTAATTGCAAAGGTACGTGCTTCAATAATCAATACTTTCTTTAATACTTCAACTTGTAAATTGAGTTTTTAAATCTTTAGTTCAACCCACAATGAAGAAAAAAAAAATCTTTGAATTAGTACTCGTATAAGGTAATGCCAATTGGAACTAGCAAGTGAATTGAGTCTTGACACATGATGACAAAATAAATAATTAATTTCATGCTCGTTTAAGGTAAGATCAGTTGGAACTAACAGTGCAAATGAAGTGTCTAATTCTTTAGCATGATCCATAATGATGAAACAAAAACCATTTAATTTAGCGTTTGTAAAGGCGATATCGTATGTAAATTGAAAACCCAACCCATAATAATGTAATAAAGAATCAATTAATTTAGCACCTGTACAAGGCAAAACCGGTTGTATAAGGAGACACTAGCTAGAATAAATTGAGTTTTTAACTCTTTAGCTTCACCTTCATCCATGTTTGAGCCATGTTCATTCTTCTATTTATTTTCAATCAAACAGTTTTTAATAAAATGATATTTTTCATCACATCAATAATTTTTCCTTCTTTTTCAACTACATATTCACCATTACTTCACAAAAATAAATGTATTCTCTCCTAAAAAATGTGCATAAAACACACTATAAGTGACCCGTATAAGATTATGCCAAATGGAACTACCATAAGTACAATTCGATGCCATCTGGAACCCGGGGGTGTCAATTGAGAATCAATTAATAATAAAGCCTCCGTTGGGTAGAGATTAAAATCATATTTTTAGTAAATTGTGATAAAAGTTGATGAAATGTGTGATTGAAAAGTTGTGAATTTCGTAAAATATGTGATTAAAACTAATTGTTGATTTTGATTTGAGATTTTAATTGAATGTTAATCCAAATCAAATAGGGGATAAATAAGTAAATATTACCCTCGGGCCCCCAACTCTTCGTATTTTCGTATAAAAAATAACAAATTTGTTTTAGAAAATCTTTAAAAGAAAAAAAAATCACTTAAAAGATCACGTGACCGGGCCCACCATTTGCCAATTAGCCCACAGTTAAAAGACCTCTCCACCCATTCCATCCGTCTGTGATTCTCTCATTTCCTTCTCCAAGAAGCATTTCACTTTGCTAGAGATAGACAGAGATTCACTGAAAAAGAAGCAACCGATCTTCTCTATCAGCCTTAAGTAAGAAATTTCTTTAAATTTTAATATTGTTTTCTTCAATTTGCATTGGCTAAATTTCGTTTCTAATGATCTATTAGATTTTCATTTTCTTTACAACACAAATAATTTGTTAAAGGAATCGTTTTATATTGCATTTCTTGAACTTTGTATCCAGTTTTGTACAATTTTATACTTGAATGTAGTAGTCCTGTGGTTTTTGTTGGTATTGTAAGACATTGTTTGTTTGTTGAAAGGTCAGAGCTTTAGGGGAAAAAATTTAATAATTTTAAAGATATTGATCAAATATTAATCTCTACTTTCAATTTGTTATTTTAATGTTTAAAATCCGGAAGAAATTCATTTTATTTTATTTGCCTAATTTCATGAAAGGAAGAATTCACTCTTTTATCTTGCTGAATGAATGATACTTATTGAATAGTAATTGGGAATCTAAGTAAAACAAAAAAAAAAGGAAAAAAAAAACGAAAGAAAGGAAGAAAAGAGTTATAAGCAATGAATGTACATATACACGTGTGGAAGCTACTTAATTTCGTAAAATTGTAGGTGAAAACTACTTAACTTTGGAAAATTAATGGTGAAGTCTGTCAATTTTATGAACATTTTTTTTATCTATTTTGTGTTATAATTAATTATTTGCAATGTTTATCCGTTCTCTTTGAAATGCCTGGAATATGAATAGAGTCTGAATATAGCCTTGATGACATTCGAATGCAGAGGTATTTTCAATTGGCTTGTTTGTTCTTCTTTGTCATTCGACAATGTGTCTTTAGCATTGTGCATATATTTACATAAATTCATTGAAGAATTGATCAAATGTATTTTGCCATTATTTCCCCCTCTAGTAAATTTTATTAGCTGTTAGTTTGACATCCAGTGCCTAGTTTCATGTGCCTGGGTAATACGTCACTCTTTTGTTCTTCATACATTGACCTTCCAGTGAAAAAACTAATTTTCTTCTTTTATAAGAACGAGTCAGAAACATCCGACGCGTCAGAATCCCAAATGAGGAAAAATCCCCTCCAAACTAATCAATTTTGAACTTTTAATCACTTAAAATAAGTTTCTCACAGTTTCCAATTAGTCCACCTTAAAAGCCATGTACCAATTCCTCTTTGATCCTCTTACTCTTCTCTGATTTCCTTCTCCGAGCATTACACTTTACACTCTAAACCAGAGAGAGAAAAATAAAATCACTGGAAAAGAACCTCACAATTTTTCAAGTAAGAAATCTCTCCAAGTATTTATGTTGTTTTCTTCAATTTTTATTAGCTAAGTTTTATTTATAATGATTTAATAGATTTTCATTTTTGTTCTGAAATTTGTAACTGTTGATAAATTCAAATCTTGGTAAATTTGATTAAAAAATCTCTTTATTAGATTATTGAATTGCATTTTTGGAACTTTGTATCTAGTTTTGTACGATTTTATGCTTGGATGTAGTGGAGGGGTTTTTGTTGGTAATAGAATTTGATTGTTTGTTGTTGAAAGCTAGGAACTTTACAATAATATTTAAAGAAATCGATCGCTTTAAACTAACATGTAATCATTAAGTTGTAGAAGGGTTTACAATCGGATCAATTGAATTTCTTTTTCAAAAGTCTTCATTAAAATGCTTGCTTCTTTTTCAGTTGAAGGATGAAAACGGAAACACTGCCTTCGACGTTTTCTTACACCAATGAGGACCAAAAAAATCTCAAGCAACTACTTGATGCTTTTGGGTCTGTGGTTTCTCTCGACGACATTGCTTCAGCCTACTGTCTAGCAGATCGCAACTTAATAACTACAGGCGAAGTACTCCTTCAGATGCAGGGAAGCACCTCTAGCACATCTATGTCAGTTTCACAAGATGATCTGGAAAGCAAAACAAGTGGGTCTTCTGAATATCAAATGGATAATATCTTGGAAAGTGCTCGTGTTTCTAGCTTCAAGGCCAAAAAGTGTTCAACATCAATGGGAACTGTGTCATGTGTGATTGGGAGAGAATATTCTCGACATAGGTCTGTACCTAATGAATCATGCAAGAAGAACAAACCACTGAAATTGAATTCAAAAGATTTTCCGGTCTCTGAAATTTGGGATGAGAACGTGGAATCAGATTCCCCAGCAAGGAGTGAAACCATGCATCAAGACATCGAACAATTTCTTTTCAAAATGCTTGGAGATGGCTTTCAGCTCAAAATGGATGTAATTCAAGATGTAGTTGGTAAAAACTTTTCACTTGATAACAAAGTCACATGTGTAACTTTCCATATTCACGCAATTAAAAAAGACTTCGACAAGCAGCATTTCATTTTGTGTTTAGCAACAGATACTGCCACTTATTGCTTGTTTGAGTTAATTTATACTCTCATTATAATTTAAAGGTCAAATTCAAACTTTAATTTTGACTACACAGTATGTAGAACACACAACACTAACCACTTATCCGACACTCATTTCTATCAGCAACTTGTAATCTCTCCCAAACAAGCACTTAATGTGGAAGGAATTACATTACCAAGCCAAAATATTATAAACTCAACTCTCTTATTTCTTGATATTATTATGTCTAATCATGCAACGTCTTCAATTTGCAGGCCAGTGTGGATACGACATGAAAATGGTAAGTCTATGCTGATTGGCTATATCAGCTCCTAAATCTTGCCATTATCAAAATAATTCACCTGTTCTGAATTACAGATTAAGTTTCAAATTTATGAATTTTTCCAGGTTCAGTTCCCTTTTAAACTGTATTGCACTTAAGCGATCATTAACTTCACATCTATATTTGCTCTTAGTTTCTTCACATATTGTTGTTTCGGTTTGGTATTGTTGTGATAACAAAGTTGTGGATTCAAGTCTAGATGTAGCAACTTACATGTAATACCAAAGAGTTTCTACCAGCCTTCTGCTAGCAGTCTTTCTTAGAAGGAACTATTCGGAGAATTATCCCTTCATGTTTTAGTGCATTTCTGTATGCGTTTGATTTTCCAAGTTTACAACTTCTCAATCTTTCTCTTTTGTAAATATGCAGAGCATGGATAAGCTTCTCGACCTTTCAGCATCAACGCTAGGGAAGAAAGACGATATTATTGGCATTGATGCTCGTAAGGTAGCTTGATTTCTAAAAAAAAATAAAAATACATGGAGAACGTCTCTATCCATTGTGTGTGCATTATAAATATCTTTACATAGACAGAAGCTCGAGATGGCAACTTTGGTGATGTAGTCATGTATTGTTCAATTTATGCTTCTGAAGGAGCTAAATGCTAAAATATCTTGGTGCTTTATGATTTTCCTCCTATTCCCTTCCCATCCCAACACTCCCGTTCCCACCCCCACCCTGCAGGATAATAACAGATTCTATAAAGTAAATCCTGTTTCTAATTTTTCTTAATTGATAAAAATTCTAATCTTGATTTAGAATGTTTTTTTTTTTTGGGAGATGTAACTCATTATTGATGTAACTTTGCAGTATAAAGTATAAACAGTTCACACTCTCCATGAATATCTACTGAATCTCTTTTTTAACCTATTTTCTTGGTCTGGCAACTCTTCTCATTAAATAGCCTATGCGGAATAATTCAGAGCTAGAAGACGTTCCATTTAAAGGACAAACATCAAACATCGACTTCTGTGAAAGGTATAATTTATTCATTAGAAACTTTTATAAACTGCTAGTGTTGCAGTATTAGAGCAGGAGGAAATCTCCTCTTCTTCAAAAATCTTAATCTAGAAACTGTTATAGTACTAGAAAAGGTACGATGTTTTCAATTTTGCTTTTACATTGTGCAGATCGAATGCTGATATCCCAACTGGAAGGGAATTAAGATTACCAAGAAGAGAGAAGGAAAAGCAAGATCTCCAAAAAGAAGTTCTTCAGGCACTATTTAGTTCACCTGAAAGAATTGAAGAGAAGCCAGAGAGAATTCAACCAATCAGAGGAGACAGGCAAAGGACACCTTATGGACGGTTTGTGGCGAAACCACCAGAAGAGACGAGTTTAGAAAATATTTCCTTTATTACAATACGACAAGTTGGTGAAAGGAGTGAGTACTCTGCCTCTTAATGACATGATATGGCTTTTTATTTTTCCAATTTCAATAGGAAGATTAGGGGTTGTAGATGGATGACTCGGTCAGAATTTGCTCATTGCTCGGCTTTTCTTGTCTTGGAATTTGATAAAATATCTGTACTGTTTAACATATTGAGTTTATTCATTATGCAAGAAGGATATATTCGTGCGTTGTCATGTGGTCTGCAAGTTCTAGTGCCTGTTTGGTAGGAATTTAAATCCAGATTTTAAGTCAAAGTCAACATAATTCTAACCTCATAATTTCATGGCACCCACAACTTTTCAACCACACATTCCATCAGCTTTTATCAAAATCTACTAAAGATCTTATTTTAATCCCCACCAAACAGGGGCCTAATTTTTCTCTATACAATTTTATTTTATTTATTTTTTTCAGTTTGAACTTGAGATTACGACCTTTGGAGTTATGAAGTTCAAAGAAATTAAAGTTTTGATCTAGATATTTTGATATTCAAACCAATGTCATATTTTCTGTTTTCCATAATGTTGTTTGTACTTTGGATCTTTTCCCCAATAAATATCTTTGTACAATCTTTTCATTCTTTTGTGCAAAGGCAATGATAAGATGTGCCACTTGTTGTTGTTTCCATTTTCTAGAGGCAACTTCATAGAGCATCTTTCTTCTTGAATACAGTGCACGAGTTTTTTATGCTTTGTTATTGGAACTTGCCACTTGAATTATTTGTACAAGTTTTTTTCGGACAAGTAATTTTTGATATTTCAATGCTCAGGTTTATTCCAAAAAAATATACATGCACCAAATTTTATTGTTAACTGCTATGCTTGATGACTACTTCCTGCCTTAATGCTGGAATTATTAAACAGGGATCGTTTCTATTCTATTTTATTGTTCATTACACAGGAAGTATACATTTACATTTTCTGAAAAGGGTTATTTGGTTACTTGGTTTCTCATACCTTCAATGCTCTCCGGTGCGTATGAATGGTTGTTCTTAGGTGATGATAATGGTGAGAATAGCTATGAGGACTTGCGTGAGGCTGTGAAGGAGCATTGGGTTACGATGAAAGAATACTATAAAGCTGTAAGTCTTTGAGCTCCCATGCCTGCACCTCACCTCTCCACAACACCCTATCTCTTTCTGTTCTACATTGAGATCTGAAAACATTATCAGATGTATCTCTCAGAATTCTTGATTGAGATTTAATAGTCATGGTTTCTTGGACAGGCTGTTGATGCATTCACTGAAAAGGATCATGAGAAATCACAGAAGTTTCTGCAAGAGGTATACTAAATGTCTCCTTTAAACTCGCACTAGCCCCTAAAGCTTAGATTTGAAAATGATCGTACAGTATACTGTACTTCTTTTATCTTGTTATTTTTATGACCATACCACCAGCTTTTTCTTGAACGTCATCATCTAGTCTCTATCGACATAGCATCTGGCTAGATTTTGAGATTTCAAGCATGCTTTCAGCTTTTTGCTTCTCCTTGACAAAAGAAATAAACTATTGATCTTCCTTTGTTAGATTGAGTTATACGCAGAACTTCTCATCACGTGTTATTATTAACGGATACCATTCTTATTCATTCTTCTCTCTTACGTTTTTTCTTTCTCTTCTTCTTTTCCGTGCTGGTGGTGGGGGGTATAGGGACACTTTTTTATGAAGAAGGCCCGAGAAGCTGACGAAACATCTGCGGCAAAACTTCTTGAGAACAGGTTAGAACTACCTGCTATGCCTTTTGTCTTCTTTGACATCTTTTTATAATTCATCCATTCCATTGCCTATAAAATGGCCTAAAAGCTTACACTTTTTGCAGTTGTGCAGAAGAAGAATTTTCTCTTAATGTGCATTTATTTGAACCAAAGGAAGCTGTTCGCATGCTGAGACTTCACTTGTCTACTCTTTCGGGTCTTCCATGTACATTATCATTCTTTCACTTTTTTCGTAACTAGGTTCGATTTAAAGACATGGTTCTGAACTGTTCTTTTTTCATCAGCTGTTCAGCATCTCAAGGTTATAGTTGGGACCAACGAAAAAGATGCCAAAGAAGGGCTTCGGAAGAGAATGGTATGGGTTTCCTTTCATTGCTTGATAATTAAATTTGTGTGTAGCTATTCTTCATGCTCTTATGGATATGAAACTAGTGCTTTGTCTGGGAGATGTCTTTTTAAAATCATTTTCCCCAAAATCATTTTCAACCATACATTATATGAGATCCATAATTTTTTCCCATTTTGTAATCACACATTTCACAAAAAATCATTTTTCACTTGGAAAAATCTCTCCCAAACATACGCTAGATTAGCAGTAAGAAATTTTACTTAAGTGAACGTTTTATACATGATACTAGATTGGATTGGGCAGTATGAAAAATAGGGCTAGACATAGTTCGATTCCATTCGAAAGAGAACCGAAGAACCCGAACTTTCGGGTATTTAGTAAGTGGAATTATTGAGTCCAAATTTAATTATGGAACCGTTTGGGTTCGGTTTCATTTGGTTCGGTTCTCGAATTTCGTACAATAATTAATTTTTTTAAATTTACAACAACGCTATATTAATTCGACTATGACATGTTCGATTTTAGCTCTTACAAAATAATGTAGTATTGTAGTCTAATCTCATGATATCTTGTGCGCTTCTCTTTGTTGAGTTTTTCATATATTTGACTGTTAAAATCACAGGGAGAGGAAAATAGCGAGTTCACAATAATAAAACGACAGAAACGGAACTACGGTAAAATAAAATATTTGGGTAAAATTTAGGTCAATTTGATTAAGTTAGGCTTGGTTGGAAATTAAAAATTGTAAAATCATATTTTGGGTTTGGCTAAATTAATTAGATAGCAAATTTATTTAGAAAAAAACAAAATAATTCGACTTATTTAACATAAAAAAAAAATTAGGGAGATTCGGTTCTTGGTCTACAACCGAAAATCGAACCAAATCGGTCTGTTCTCGATTTAGATACCCGTTCAGGTATTTAACTTAAGAAGAACCGGTTGGTTCGGTTAGGGTTATGTTTAGTTCGGTCTGGTTCGTTTAGTTTGAGAGTTTTGTCCAACCCTAATGAAAAACATGATTTTTACTTTTTTTTTCCTTTAATGTTGCATAAAAGCACATAACAATTTATAACTTATAAGGCCAAATCATATTTGTGCATAGTTCATCTCTATTTTTGATGAATATCGAAAACTCATGGATTGTTGTTATCCAATGGATTTCCTAATTATATTTCATCTGGCTGAACAAGATTTTGATGATAGATTACCCCCAACCACTCAAATTGAATATTTTACCATCATGATATAAAGACTGTTACAAAACTATTTGCAATTTTATTAGTTTGGTTGCTGATTTTCATTGAAGACGTATAGTTGTTGGTTAGTATGTTGGGTTAACTGCAACTTTTTTACGTCAGTTACATATCGGGTGCAATGGTGATACATCATTTATTTTTTGAAGGGGAAGAAAAAGATTTTGAGATGCAGCACCAAGATGTTTGGCGCTGTATCTATTATATTTGAGGCTGTTTATTGATAATTGGATACGTCGTGTTGTTTCTGCTGCAGATTATCAAGCTTTTGACCCAGGAGTCTATACCATTTACTGAGGATGAGAGTGGAAAGATAGTTGCAATCCGGGTTGATGAGATTAATCCAGAGAAACTAAGTTTTGCTAAAAAATCTTAAATTTTCGAATTTGTAAGGCATGAGGATTGAAACATTGAGGATTTTCTACCGAGTTTTGCCATTCAGCCGTTTACTTGGGAAGCAATCTGTTTTGTCAAATTATGAAAGAAATTTTGTTTTGTCGAATTCGTAAATGACGAGGAAAAAGGGCTGCATCTATATATGATGATCGTCACTGGTAACTACATATTGTTTTTGCAAAATGAAGAAATCAAAAGTAAGCAGTTTATAGAAATATATCTTTTTTTCTGCATATCTGAGTCATGTACTTCTTGGAACACACATTTTGATCGTCATATGCTGAGTGGAAATTTTAAGACTTACGTTTGGTACTTGCATGAATTCTAGAATTTCCAGGAAAAACAATTTAGAGTAGTTAAGTACTCAAACAGCTAAACGAGCCTCGTCCTCCTCTTCAGCTTCTTTACTGGTAGTAGGAATGGAGATATTGGACAGGGATGGAGACTTCCAGGTGGTAAGTAGTAGATGTAGAATATCCATGTAGTGCGTTAATTATTGTCAAGAGTTAGCTGCATAGCACTCAACTCCACATCAGCAGCCTTGTCATCAGCATATTCGCCAGCAGCAATCCTTGCTGTCTAATTTCTGTTACATTCCAAATGCTGCCACTACCTCTCTGTTGTAAATAGATTCTAACAGCCTCCTTAAGTCAAGGAGCTAACCACCTTCGTACCATCTAGAATATTCTTGCTGTAATTATTTATACCAGCACAATGATGAAGCAATGATACACTTGAGCTGAATTATCATTCAATTATCTTGCATTTCCAACTATTATTACGTCAAATCGGAAAAATTGGAAAGTTAAGAATTGGTGTTTAGGCGAGAAAATATAATGCATTTTAATATTGGTTAATTTTTTTGAACTTAAAACCGTACCATTGTTATGATTCCCATTATTTTCAAAATATATTTTTTTGTGTTTTTTCAATCACGTATTTTTTAAGAAAATAATATTACACGTAAATTCAAAATTTTTCCTTATTTTTTAATCTCATATTCTTCATTAATTTACCATTTCAAAATACATTCTTAAAATAAAATGTGGCTCAAACAAGCTTTGTATACTAACACTTTGTTTTTTAATAATGATCTTTGATAACTTGGTGTGATAAATAACAACATTTGGTGACACGCCAGCACTTAATAGTGTTATAGGATTTAATATTAACTTTTTTAATCGAGCAACCATTAACATGACAATTAGAAACTTAAGCAGTTCCATGAACCTAAAAAAGGGTGGTTCATGGGCAGGTTAATCAGTGTGTGCAAATTAATAGAACTGATTCTTGGAAGCAAAAGTCTGTCCAAATTTCCACGACGAAGGAACAACGTTAAAGAACTCGAGTGTCTTGCCGTCGACTAAATTGAGCTTAAACGACAGCGTTTGGGTTTGAAGATCCATGTTGCTTTGCCAATTTGCACCCCAGTTCCTGTTCATGGGAACCCAACTTCTTGTTTTAGAGCCCCTAATCCATGCATTCAATATATCACCACTGCCACCAACGTTGGATATCATTATCATGTTGAAATTTGATTGTCCCTTCAATGTAAAACGAACTCCTCCTCTCCTTTTGCATGGAACCCTACAAATTATAACACAACTTTTAACATTAATTCTTAACGAGAGAGGAGAGGAATTTGTTCGTTTATATCTACAAATCGAATTCATTTTCATTTAAAAACTCGAAATTAAGCTTTAAGATCTTTGTTATAATAGGAATTTAATTTAGAAGCTTAATATGAATGAGAGGGAATATATTTATTTATCTATTGAACAATCTCAAATAATATATACTTAATAGTTTTTCTTCTTGTTGGTGGGGAAGGGGCAGGAATGTTATAACATGTTTGATTAAATATTTTTTAGATTATATGCTTCTTGTTGGAAAAAAAATAAATAAATACATGTTCGTCACATGCATATTATTTTAAAAAGATTAATTTTAGTTGATATATATAATTATATTCACCTTCTATAAAGTACAGGAACTATGCCTTCATTTCCTTGTTTGGCAATGCCAAAAAAAGCGGGCATCGACATGTCGAAGTGGGAATTAGGAGGATCGCACCAGCCGCCGTGGTGGTTCGGAGGGCAGAAGTTGGTTGCGGTTACGGTTACGACTGCATGGCGGCGGAGGCACCATTTTGGATCGAGCCTGTAGTTGCACATTACCTGGTAGCAACCACCACATGCCTGACCATTTTTGAAAAGTACAGTGCTCACTGCTGCTGTGTTTACTCCAAAACCAGCTTGATAGGTGTTTTCATAGCCACAAGCTCCACCTGAGAACCACCAATATTAAATACAGTTAGTGCATGTTTAGTACATACATGCTCGACGGTATAACATAAATATTTTAAATTTTCCATGTAATCGTAGGTTAGCAGTATATAGTACTACAATGGACAAACTATAGCCCATGTTTGAATTTCATTTCTCTCTCAAACTCATTTTCGATATTACATTTTATGAATCCACAACTTCTATCAACTTTTCGATTATACATTTCATTAACTGTTATCAAAATCTAATAAAAACTTGTTTTAGCTAAACCGAATAGGAGTATGATATTTTTCAATAAATCTTACCAAGAGAGCTCGGATTTTGATTCGCGCCGTAAAAAGTAGCACGAGCTTTGAACCAACGGTTTGATTGGGCATTGATCCCCTCGAAAAGCATGCAAATAATAAAAAAACATTTCCCAAAGGAAATAGGAGAATGAAATAACAATATTGCCATGAATTGTTTTCGCTCGTAAGCAAAACTTTCTTCTAACAAAAGACTATAGAATTAATCTTGAAACGAGGGCTTTTCATAAGTCCATTTATAGAATATCTCCACTACTGTACCACGCGTTTGTCGGTGATTATTGTAGAAAACGGATTTGAAAAAANATTAATCTTGAAACGAGGGCTTTTCATAAGTCCATTTATAGAATATCTCCACTACTGTACCACGCGTTTGTCGGTGATTATTGTAGAAAACGGATTTGAAAAAATACGCGTTTATTCACGTCCTTTAAGGTACGGAAGGGTACGAATTATTGGTAATAAGTTCGGAGACATTAAGAAAGCATGTGCATGTGATTGGCTACTTTTATCCGTTCTTGTCGGTGATTATGGACTTGCACTACGATTATTATTGAAATTGTTTGAAAAAAAAGTCTGTAACATCTTTTGTAAAGTACGTCGACAATGTCTTAGGTTAATATAAAGTTCAGAATTTTCAGATGCATTGAAATAGGAGCGATGTCCCTAGCTAACCTTCCACAACGAATATAAGCATCGTTAACCTTTGACTACGTGCACATGAACCGTCTTTTCATG
>CAIGRQ010268155.1:0-24159 GCA_903798375.1 Fraxinus sp. D2006-0159 | reverse complement strand
GCACGCTCTTCGAGAAAACTTCCTAGGGGATCACCCATCATGGAATTGTTTCAAGCCAAACACGCTTAACTGTGTAGTTTCTAACGATGGACTTCCGGAAAAGAAGGTGCACCTTGTTGGTATGAGTAGTACCTATCAAATCACTTAAGCTTTCATGGTTGGAGGTATTACAAAAACAATTTCTAGGAAAATCTTTTCCCTTTAAAATATTTTCTTTCCACCAATTTTCCACCTTTCTATCAAACGGACCCTAAGTCTTTCTTCTATCTCTTCCCCTTTCTTTATCAATTCTTCTGTGGTCCTTCTGTTGTTGCAGTTTATCTCAGTAAGCAATAAAATTCAATTTGTTATTTGAGTCTACTAATTCCAGGTAGTGTGAAATTGGTGTGGTGTTGAAGTTCAACCATTACATTTGGTATTAGAGCAGTACATGAGCTGTGAAGAAATGGAAACCTATACAAGAGCACGGAAAAACAGATTAAAATGATCAATAAGGAGCTGGCGAGCTGGGTGTAGCCTATCAAAGCATGGACCAAGCTGTGAAGCATCTTTGCAGCAGACATGATACACTAGAGGGTTAATGGTGGAGATGAACAAAAAATATGAAAATATTGTAGGGATGATGGCTAAGATGAGTGGAGAAGTAGTTAATTCTGGCCTTGGAAATTCTTCATCCCAAGGAAATGGCAAAGGAATACAAGTAGAGGATCTCCGGACTCCCATTCTGTCGGATGGGGGAGTGATAAACACTGTGACGCTGGATTCTTCTTCACAAGGAAACGGTAGGGGTGATTACAGGTTGAACACAAAAATTCCTAAGATTAATTTTCTATACTTTAGTGGGGAGGGTCCTAGAGAATTGGTAAGGAAGGTTAGGAAGTATTTTTCGATCCACCAAGTGCTTGAGGAGATGAAAGTTGGCATTGCTGAAATGTATTTGAGAGGAAAAGAAGATATATGGTTTCATGGATTTATAGCTAGCTTTCCAGATGCGGACTGGGGAACATTTTCCACTGAAATCTGTAGGTGATTTGCAGAAAACACAGCTGAAGAAGTAATTGAAGTGTTTAGCAAACTAAGGCAGAAAGGGTCTATTGCTGAATACCAGGAACAATTTGAAGAACTGAAATACCAGGTGATGTTATCACTGTCTCATCTACCTGAATCCTATTACATATCTATCTTCACTATTGGCCTGAAAGAGGAGATCAAATCTATGGTGAAAATCATTAAACCTACAACCTTATCCAAAGCTTTTGAAGTGGCTCTCTTGCAGGAGAACACAATTACAACCATAAATAAAGGAGCCAAAACCTATAAACCTTATGCACAACCAAATGGACCCCTCCTAATATCAAACCAGCTGAAACCACCCACAAAGATACACCCCATATTGAGCCAAATACAAGGAATCCAAGCAACCCTTTGAAGTTCAAAGCTATAACACCATCTGATTTCCAAACCAAGAGAGAACTGGGGCTGTGCTACATGTGTAATGAGAACTACACACTTGACCATGTATGCAGGAATAGGACGCTGAACTTCATACTTATAGATGAGGTGGAACAAGGGAAAGAGGAAGAATTACCTGGAGGAGAGGGAGAGCAAGAAGTTGAGAAAGAACTGAGTGAAGTTATGGAGATTTCAATCCATGCCTTGATGGGAAACAATAGAACTAAAACCATTAGACTTCTTGGGAGCATCAAGAACAGGAGGGTCTCCATCCTCATTGATAGTAGGAGTACCCACAGTTTCATTGACGAACACTTGGCCAGGTCTAACGAATCGATTCTTGAACAACCACTTTATTAAAACGTAAAAGTTTTCAAAAGAAAGAGAAAATTAAGAACCAACATATTTAAACTTAAAATCTTGAAAACCAAAATAACGTGATTGTCAAAACATCAATAAATCGTAATATAACATTATTAAAATATTTTAGTACCCGTCTCGAATCACTGATTAATTATTACCGAAAAAAAATCATGTTTCATATGAGATGATGATCTCAATAAGCGAAATAACGTAACATGAAAAATAGAAGTCCATAAGATTCGTGAACATACTTGATGAGACACGAAATTATAAAATCGAGCTTCGTGGTTCTAATTTCGTGCGTAACGCTACTAAACTCTATGATTTCATAACATGATCATAATATTGACTTTTGTAACTTTAAACAATGAAATACGTATATTTCACTTTAAATCTGACGATCGTATTAGCTTGTAGGAGAATTGCGTTTTGAAAAAAAGATGTTTGTTTGTGTTTGTGAGGGAATATATATATATTCTTGAATGAGTGAGTAAATTGTAGGTTGAGGGTCCTCAAATTGGGAGGTAGTGACATGGTTCTTGGAGTTGATTGGCTCAGCGAGTTCAATCCTATGCTCTTTGATTTCTGCAAAGGAAGTATAACCTTCACTCATGGTGGTACCAAGTTGGAACTAAGTAGGGAGGCTATTAATGAGGAGTGTCATATGATGACACAAGAGGAGGAAATGAGCTAGTTCATGAGTCAAACTTATGGAGTGAGAGCACAAATTGACATAAGTGTTGATAATGAGCCAGAAGTAGTACCAACTGAAATTCAGGCAGTGGTGGATGAATTTCCAATGGTTTTCTTCTTACCTCCACCCAGGTTTAGTGATCACCACATACCAATTAAGGAGGGGGCACAACCCTTCAAACTGAGGCCATATAGGTGCCCCTACATACAAAAAGCAGAGATTGAAAGGTTGGTTAAAGAGATGAAAGAGAGTGGAATAATTCAGCCAAGCACTAGCCCTTATGCATCTATTGTCTTACTGGTCAAGAAGAAGGATGGTACTTGGAGGGTTTGTTTAGATTATAGGCAACTAAATAGCATAACCATCAAAGATAAGTATCCTATGCCCTTGATTGGTGAGCTACTAGATGAATAAAAAGGAGTAAAGTGGTTTACTAAGATAGACTTGAGAGCAGGGTACCGCCAAATCAGGGTTGCTAAGGAAGACATTCACAAAACAACTTTTAAAACACATGAAGGGCTTCAGGGTAATGCTCTTTGGGTTCACAAATGCTTCGCCTGATGAATGAAGTTTTCAGAGAACAACTCAGGAAATATGTGTTGGTCTTCTTTGATGACATATTGATTTACAGCAAGGACTTAGAGACCCACTGCAAGCATGTATTTGAGGTTTTAAAATTGCCGAGGGAACACCAACTTTATGCTAAGAGGAGTAAGTGTTCATTTGGGCAATCCAAGACAGGATACTTAGCTTGTCTCAAGACTGAGCAGGACTTGGCCTACTAAAAGATATATTGAGACAATACTGAATAGTCAGTTCTCTAGCTTTAGCTCGTTTTCATCTCTAGATCTGGGCAAAATTGTGATAATCATGATGTGGTCGAGAGATTTGAGGTTGTTCCCTTCTGCAAATTTTTTTATGGAACTTTGTTTTTGCAGGTTTTGTTTAGACATTTGCAGGAGCAGCTTCTTCTCACCGAGGTATGTCGAATGGAATATTCAAGTGGCCTTGATTGATGATGAACATCTTACGTTTGTCAATATATTGTATCACCATTTTTGTGTTGTTGTAGGGAAGGCTCAAGGAGTCTCAGTACCAGATGGCACCTTGGCGATCTGATGTGAATACCTCTAATTTTGCTCAATCACCGTCAAATGCTGTTGGGGTAGGGCTAGCATTTCAGCGTACTCATGTATTATATATTGCGTAAAATGTAATAATGGATTTCTCAAACATTTGCATTCCCTGCCAGATCAAAAATGGGATGGAACTAGTGCCACAAGCAGCATATGCTAATGGAATGATATCATCTTCAGGTCCTCAGACAACAACTGATGGAGATCTATTGGGGCGTCAGAGTGGTCTAGGTGATGCTGTTGCGAAAACTTTGGAGCCCAATAACTTTGGGATACATTCCCCTCTTGGAAGCAGGTGAGCCTGGTCAAATGAGACTGCTACTGTAACTGAATGTTCAGTTTCAACAGTCAGCTTTTGGTGGTGGTTTCTGAGTTTATATAAGTTTTCTGTGAATTGCCATATTTGAAGTGATGACCTTTGTAATTATTTTCTTGCCTTATTTTAAGCACTATAACAGTACGAATAGCTGTAGGATATTATTCCCTTTTCCTGCAAATGTTAGAATAGGCTATAAGGCTGTAACATTTCCTCATATCAGAATACAATTTTTACCTCAATTTTGCATCATTATCTCAGTATATTGTATTTTATTAGTTTCTTATCTTTTTATTTTCCAGTTCATCCTAATCATGTTCCCCTTACTATCTAGGAACACCGATTCCAAAGAAGTACATGAACGGCTTGCAGTCAACCAATATGATTCAAGTCCTGTACATAATAATGAAAGAACCATGAGTAAAAAAGTTACGTTTGGTGACCTTGTTAGGAACAATGAGGTTGATGATCCTGTCATCAAAGGATACGAGAATGATAGAGAGGCTTCAGCTAATTGGACTCCTAAAATGTCAGCATATACTACAAATGCCGGTGATCTCAATTCATATTCTCATTTACCTCCAGTTCTTGAGGAACCTTCGTCCTCTGTCTCCGAGGGTCAGAATTCTCTCACTTAAGTTTATTTAGCTATTCAGCACACTGTTGGCGGTCACAAATTCTAAATCTATTGCAATGATCAGCTGCAGATGATGATCCACTACCTGCAATACAAGGACTCCAAATTTCAGGTGAAGCCTTTCCTGGACGAGAGCTGCAGGCATCTGGACTCTCTATATATGGAACGACCAGTTGTAATTTTGAGGTGGTGCTTGTATTTAGGCTATAGTTTCCTTTACTCGTTCCCTACATGCCTGTGATTTTTTGTTGTAGCTTTTGCTTGTCTTTTGGCATGGTTACACTGGATTTGTGTTTGATCTGCAATCATATATTTACGTAGGATTTCTTATTTTTATCTTGCTTTATTCCTGAATTCGCAGTGGGTGCGTCATTTGGAAGATGGATCTTTCAATCATATAGATGGTATCTTCTTACCACAAGCTCAGTTTCAAATTTCAGTTGTTGTATTTCTTTCCAATCAATATTCAGTTTTTAGTTATACACATTATTGATGCCAGGTGCAAAACAGCCAAACTATCTTGTGACTGCGGATGACATTAATGCATATCTTGCCATCGAAGTACAGCCACTGGATGACAGAAAGCGGAAGGTTCTATTTTGGTTTTTGTTTTTGTTTTTGTTTTTGTTTTTTTCTGTGTACGCATGTCTGCATTGGTCATTTATGTTTCCATGTACTGGTTTCAAGACTTGGTCCGTGCTTTTACTTGGCAGCTCAATCAGTTTATCCATGATAATATACAGGCTAAATTTTTGAAAAATGTGTCCACTGTTGGATCAAACACAATGCCCATTCTTTGGGTCCGTGCCTTCTGTTGGTAGCTCAATTAGGTTATCTGTGATCACGTATAGGCTGAATTTTGTGACATTCTATTTTTTAATCTTTGAAAATATTTTGTTGTTCTTATAATATAAGAATCATTATACGGAAGGCACGACTCTTAAACCTTGGGCTATTTCCCTTTCATTGTGCAGTAGAATTTGTTGCTTTCACCTTTTTTCTTCTAGAGACCTGAATTCAGACCAAGACAGTTAATATTTGATTGATGCCAAACTATAATTGAAGGTAAACCTCAACATACAAATTCTGTAAGCAGTTGAATGGAAACTGTGTAGTTCAGTTTGTGTCTCTATGATTGATGAGTTGCATAAATGAGATATTCAGTTCTATGTTAAGAAAACCTTGCATGTCAATATGCAACCTCAAGATTATGGGAGATCTTCACGATTACGAGCAATGTATTAGAAAATTTTCTACAATATTACAATATTTTTAAGGTACCTTTGTTTCAAAATTGGAGTGAAGTCGGAATCAAAATGGAATTACCATGTAATCAAAATGAGAATGAAAAGCACCCTACCACGTTTGGTTCTATTTGCACACACTCGATTTGAGGTATAAAATTACATTTTTTCTTATTTCAACAATGTATATTGCGACCCTACATATATACATTAGTGTGGTAATCTTACTAGGAAATAAAATCTATTTGCTAAAATTGTTATTAAACAAAATCTCCAAAAAATTGAATCGAAGATTTCCATTAACTAAAAGATTTTCCATAATCCCCCCTCAGAATGGATTAAATATATCAAACATTCAAGCTTGTCTACTGTCATGGGGCACATTCTATAAGAATGTTGGTAGTCTGCTAACTACTTCTCAGTTGGTCAGGCCATAAGAATCTCACCTAACGTCAATTCCTCTTAACTAAAGTGTTGGCAATCTCATTGTGATTTGTCTTGTCATGCTGAATAAGCAATGAACAATGTTAATCACTGCTTTGTTATCACCACACAGTTTTGCAGGGGTTTTGAAATCCACTATTAACTCTATGGGAGAAGTTCACAAATCCTTGAGCAGTGGATCTAAACTCTGCTTCAGCAGTGCTATGATAACCACATATCAACGTTGTTACGTCATTCTAGAAAATATCGCAGTTGGCATATATCTCAAATTCTCTTGTTAGAGATATATTTTCATTTTTTAATGTATGAGAAATTATTGCCAATCACTGTAATATGATTTACATATACAATAAGAATTGCACTAGAATGAGGAAGGATGGTTGAATCAATCAATCCTAACATTTTGTGAAAGCTTTCGTATTTAAACTTTTTTTGTTTACAAATCTAAAATTCGACTATATATTTCAAGTTTGAAGGAATGCCATGTAAGTGACACTTATAACAGAAATCTCATCAATTTCATTCCAATTTCATATTTCTATTCCCCCTAACCAAACATTCCCTTATAACACTTCAAGTAAAAAGTTTCAGTAGCTCATTTTTACTTGTCAAATCAGATGTTGGTATTATTGTGATTTGAATTTAGTACAAGGTATCAAATATTGTGTTATTAGGGTGTATTTACTGCTGGAGTCCATGCAAAAGTTGGAAAATATTGATCTCCGGTTTCACTAAATAATTGACAAAAGTTGATTGTTATAAATACTGTCACCATGCATGCTTTCCTCTATATATCCTTGATTGCATTTCACTTTGTTAGATGAGTTTTTTCATTGAGACTGTAATATTAAATATCCAACTCTATATATTACATGAATAAGATATAAAATTATCTAAGGTACCTGTGAAACAAAGTAAAGGGTTAAAGTTCTTTTTGGTTCAAAAGGTTGAACCTGGTTGAGCTTCTTCTCTTCTTCTTGATTATTTATTTATTCACATTCCTTCATTTTTAGAGGCATGCGCTTTAATCTTTATGCTTCGAAGTCGATCTCTTGATCCACCATTTATTAATAGGTGATATCTGAGGTGGGAACTGACTCCTGCATTATTTTGGTGGCATTGGGCTTGAATTAGAGTTCTTGCATCTGTATTCGGATTCTATAAGGAATCTGCTTTAGGCTAAAGAATTGCTTGAAATTGTCGGACCCAATTATTTTCTTTCAAGACAAATTTTACCCTTTTTTTTCATGCATATGTATGCTCTTTGTCTTTCAATGTTTTATCTATATGAATTTTTGGGCGAGGAATTAAATGTTATATTTTGATGAGTTTCCTTTTGCATACAATCTGTGAATTGAATTGGTTCTTTCTTTTTTCTTTTCTTTTTTTTTTTTCAGGGTGAAATTGTGACGGTCTTTGCCAATGATCATAGAAAAATCATTTGTGGTAATTGATACTTCTGCAAATTTTGTTTTCCTGTTGATTAATGTGCTGTTCTATTAGAAATCTTATCCTGTTGTCTGCATATTGTCCAACTATAGTTAGGATCAAAATCTCATTGAGAATTTCAAAAGCTTTATCTTTTACTCCTTTAATTGTTAATTTTCTGCTTAGTTTATGCACATCTGTGATTGTGGTACTTTCAATATGCCTGTTTCCTTGTCCTTCAGATTCTGAAATGCAGAACTCCATACAGAAGGCTCTTTCGAGTGGTCATGCTTCATACAAGTTATCCTTCTTGGTATAATTGATACTGGTTTTTTTTTGACCGCCCACATTACTTGCAGAATGTCTTTTTACCAAAGCTTTTAATTAATTCAATTGTTTCTTCTACCAATTCTCTTTTGTCATGAAGACTGGGTATCCTGATACATGGGAGCCGGCTATGTTGGTCGTCAAAAGGGATGGTTACAGCATAAAGTGTAGTGGGCCTAGTGGTGTTGTAGTCACTCAGAAGTTATCGTCATCCACAATTGTATGTTCTCTATCCGTATTGCATTCTCATGCTAATCTTTGATCAGCCCCTCCCACCCCCACCAAGCGTCTGTCTTCTCAAAAGGATGTAAAGAGAGTGTAGAAAGACAGAGAGCATATCTATAGTATTCTATTTCAATTGCAGAAACTCCATATTCCAGTCCTAGTGGATTGACTAGATTGCACTTATCAAGAATCAAGAAGCATAATTATATTTTTAGATGCTGAAAAAGATTGAGGTAAGCTACAAATGATTAGAACATCTTTATCCTGAAAGGTGGCCATCAAACATATGGAAGCTAACAAGTTTGATTAGTTGTATTGATGCAAATGCAAAGGAGAAAATATGAATAATAGTAAGATGGAGAGGCAAGCATTGGTAGTTGTGAGATTTAATAGCTTTAAGTAAAGCATTTTCACTTTCGTCATTGTGGTTGAAAGCTTGAGAAGTACAATATAAGTGGGCACTTCAAGTTTATTTTTGCCAACATTTGATTGGACATCGTTCGATGATATATATAACTTTCACTGTAATATTGTGATATTTTTAAGGTGATGTTTTGAGATTTAGTTTTCAATGACCTAGTTCCAATTAGCACAAGTCTTTGCTTTGTTTGAGCTAATATCAATTTAGAGATAAAAAATATATGCTGAAAATATACATCAGTATAAGCTTTTAAATCTTTCTTTCAAAGAACAGTTAACTTTTGTTCTTTAGTGAACATATCATGCTGACGGTCAGAGGTTGTTTGGAAGAATGTTCAAGATATTATGTCTGTGGAATTTTAATTACAGTAACTCTAGGAACTTTCACTGCTGACCGAAAAAAAAACTGTAACATGGAGATTGGGTTAGCAGTCGTTTGCTTGAAATGGATACTTGAGATCTTGGGAACTATTCCTTTTCAAATAGTTATCCCCAAAGATTTTATAAACAATATTCTATTTCACTTGGCAACTCATCTATCTACTTCATCTATTCTTAAATGCTTTACAAAACAGAAAAGTAACTTGTATAGCACTGGCGCCTACAAATATCGCATACTTACAACTCTTGCATTAAAATTATAATGGGTGATACGAAGATAATAATGAAACTGCAGGAACGCCATTCCATGTGAGGCATCCATCATCAAAGTAAATAAAGTTGTAGATAAAACTGTCTACTTCTAATATAATCAGAAGGTAAGGAGTGAGCATGCATCGAATCCCTTTTATTGCCTTCTGTTCATGGATGTTTTCTCTATATTATTATTGCTAGAGCAGGAGTAGGGGGAAATAAAAAAAAATACATATATCTACTAATTTATAGCGGTATCATTACCAGGACTGCTAAATACATTGATAGTGGCTGTGAGTTCCACTTGACTAGTTGATCCTACCTAGTTGTTTGCAAATTATAATATATATAGTTTTAAGTTTTTAGGCAGTATAGTCCTTCGATAACCAACCAGTCAATTCTACCAATCTTGAATCTCTAAACAAGATTTGTACCATAAATTGTTTCTCTTGAAGAACATATCTGTCTTCATTACTGGGTACATGCTTTTCAGTCAGCAGCTTAGATCAATGTCGAGGAGGATTCTTTAATAACTATTTTTCCTTTCTATTGCTAGATAAGACTATATTAATTGCTTCACAATATATTTATTCCTTTACTCTTAGAGAAATCAGTATATATTCTTATATGTCCTCTTGATTATTCATTTGTTTTCATTTTTGAACACTTCTAGGTCTCTATCCCATATGGATTTCCAACAGAATTTTCCATAATTGATTCACAGGGGCTTGATCGTCTTTTAAGGGCGGATAGTCCAATGTATGTAAGCCTGTAAGTTGTGATAGTTTCTTTTGGTGTGTGTATTCTACAATTGTAATTCTTATCATATATGTCATATGTGAGATAATCCACTATTTAACATATGCGATATAGCAGATTTAATATTTCCGTTAAGAAAGCTTGGATGCTACCATTATAATGCTAGACTAGATAGGTTACAAATATGAAGATTTCAGTTAGATTAATCTGAAGTTGAATGCCTTAGGACTTATGAGTACAATGCCTCTTAATGTTCTTGAGGGGAGGTTGTTTCTTACTGAGAGAAAGTGCTATGTGGATTGAAAGGGGGAGAGAGAGAGCGGGGGCAACTGTGTTCCACAAGGTGGTTGATTTTGTTAGAGATAAAGACAAATTTATTTGTTTAATTCAACCCACTGCACCCCATGCAGGCGGGATTTATTTGTCATCAAATCCTAACGTGCTCAATTTTCAGAATGGGTGGTAACAATACTTGAACTAACTACTTTACCATTTTAAATGGAATCAAATGCTATATGAATCACAAATAGGTAAATAGTTTATGCTAGCAGGAAAGATAACTAGAAAGGAAATGCAGCTAGTCTACTCTAATTAGGAATAAATATAAAATAGAACAAACTGGGTATAAGGATCAAATCATCAAGAATATATTATCATCCATATCTATTATACTACTGTAATTGATATTCAAGGAAAGTCCGTTTAAAAGAATATTGGATATTGAGTCGGTCATTTAAAATTGGACATGATAAAATTAGGAATCAAATAGGTTGGTGAAGAATTCGGATCATGGATGGGATATGGCTTACATGATATTTTCTTAACTAAAAAAAGGCATTGTGGTTAGAAAAACCGTCCTTGAATTTCATAGATAGTGTATTAGCATAGATTATCACAATCTAATATGGGTATGGAGTGTTTACGAACCACTTTACCCATGTCTTCTTTCTTTTGCTAAAGTGTTTTGATTATTTCCTTTAGGTTCTTTCTTTCATTTGGAAAATGCTCTTGAAAAATTAGATCTTCTCTCTCTCTCTCTCTCTCTCCAGCGCAAATGCGACTGAAGGTCGCACTCTCCAGCAACCCTAGCACACCACCTAAACCACCTGATCCGACCTCCATCGTCGCCGTCCATCCATCGACAACCGGCCATATACCTTTTACCGGCTTTATACCATCTTATAGTGCCCAACAACCCATTTTTCTTCCACTTCCGTGGAGGCCCTAGGTGCTACTCCTAGCGCCACCGCCTGCTCCGACGACCTGCTGCTATCGGTGAACACTGTCGAGGGGTCGTTGAGTATAGGTGACCCCATCCCTGTTTTCGGTGTTGACCCCCCACCCTTCGACGATGACCAGGCTTCCAATCGAGCCTCTACTGATGGGACCCATTTCGCCATACCTAAGCTAGCATTGTCCTTCCTGAAGAAGATAGATAGACTATTGAGGCCTCCCATTCCGTGCTCCGTGCCATCCGTGATGTCGGTGGTGCACTGGAGCAAGCCATACGCACCCCTGGGACTTCACGTGCTCCTCTGACTATTGCTGGTTTATCCCGACCTTTTGATTTGCAATTTACTGCTCCATTGACACAAAGACAGGGTAAGAAGACCTACACTGCTGCATTTTCTACTAAACCTAATATCTCAAGCCGAACGTAGTCAGAGGAAGTCCTTTGCAATTGTTCTTCAGGCTCCATAGGATTTGACAGTGCATATGCTTGTGGCAAAGGAACCTTTTTTTTTTTACATATGGGTGAGCCAGCCACTATAGTTACTCAGGTAGAGGAGGCCCTTCTTTCTAAGCCATACAAGTACACACTTGGCAAGTTCTCTCATTGCAAGAAATTCAGTTTTCACGAAGACTTCATGTTAGAATTGATAGATGCCAAGCATATTCTTATCCATTTATCACACGAGGATGATTACAGTCGTTTATTCCTTAAGCCCTCATGGTAAATTGATGGTTGTCCAATGGGTGTTATTAAGTGAACAGTTAGCTTTAGCCCTACGCATGAGACTCCTATTATTCCTGTTCGGATAATTTTCCTTTACTGCCTATACATTTTTATGTCAAGAGAGGTTCCACTTCGTATTGATAACCCACTTTAGATTTATGTCGGCCTAGTGAGACTTGAGTATGTATTGAGGTCAATCTTCAGTTTGAGCTCCCTGAGTGTGTTTGGATATAGAGGGAGCAGAACATGGAGCACTGGCAACTGTTTTGTATGACAAGAAGCCAAAATATTACTTTAGGTATAGGCACTTATGATATAGTGATGATCACTGTTTATATAGGAGGCCCCCTGTCCTACCTTCAGATCCCCTGTTAATGTTGTCCCTTCTCCGAAGCCTACTTCTGATCAGGCTAAGGATAAGGGTAAGGGAAAGGAGGTGACTGTTGAACCTCAGAAGCAATGTGCCGATTTCTCAGGTAGCTAGAACGAAGCATGTGGCTAATTCACAAGGACACGTATTCTGTCATTTGACCTATCTCAGGCTCCATCAATTATTGCTGCTACTTCAATTCCTCATACTACACCTCCAACTACCGTTATAATCTCCAGTAGCTTCTACCGTTATAATCTCCAACTATGGTAACTTCAATGATTGAGGCTTTCTATGCCCGCTTATTGTTATTTGTGCAATTGCTCCACCTTTGATTTATATCTCGGTTATCAGCTCCGCACTTACTGATATATATGATCCATTACTTGAGGATATTATGTAGAGACCGCAGTTACTAATCTCTAATGAGGTAATTGTTAGTGAAGATTACTTCTGCTCAAAATCCAAGTATGGTTCCGACACTTGCTCCTATTGCACATGTTCCATTTATTCCATTTGAGCAGATTCATATTGAGAGCACTTCACAGATCAAGGTCCATCTACAGTGCCCATTTTGTAGGTCTTCTTCCGATGATTTTTTTTGGTCTGGCTGAGAGAGGGAAGGATGTTGGTTTTATTTATTATTCGTGGAAGAACCCAAGGGCTATAGATACTGGATATTGTATCTAGGATGTCAACCAGGAGTCAGTCAGCTGATACATCCTCACACTCGTCGTCCTTTTAAGTGTCCTCATATAGAATACAAGGGGTGTAGCTAGCATAGCTACTCGCAGGTGTTTGAAGAGACTAATTGTTTTCATTAGATTTATTTTTTGATGATCTTGGAGCCATTTCTTCTTCGGGAAGGATTTGGCTCTTCGATGATTTCTTCACTACGATATAAGAGTTCAAAATGAGTTGAATAAGATTTGGTGTTTCTGGAACGTGGGGATCATTACGACTGTACTTGTTGATCGTCCCCAATTCCTTTTTGTTAGTGGAAGATCACAAACGGGTACAACTTGTTTTTATATCTTCGGTGTATGCTTCTTGTTCTCGTTCTCATAGGAAGGACTTGTCGGCGGATCTTCACCACATTTCCCTCGTTACGTATGACTTGTGGCTAGTTTAGGGAGATTTTAATGTTATTACCCATGATGGTGAGCGCATGGGGCATAACACGTGATGGAACTACTATAGACTTTTCTGACATGATGATGGATTGTGGTCTTGAGGATGCTGGATTCCTAGGGGGTTAGCATACTTGGACTAATGGTCGGGCGTGGAAGAAATTGGACACAATACTGATTAATTCTGCAACTACATCTTTTTGTCAACAACTTTCTTTGAGGCATCTGAATCACACTTTGCACTTCATCTTATCACGTCGAAAGTTAAGTTATCGTGGAGGTGAAATTTGTGAGTATTCTCCGGTGTTTTTGACCGCTAAAGAATGATTTGATTTTATAGAGCTCTAGGGTGATTTTATGTGGATTCCTTTGACTAATTGACATCATAGTTCTCAGGCACTTGTTCTAATTTGAGTGTATTTTTTTCACTTTCTAATGTAATGGACATGACTCTTGTACTTTCCTTTCTTGTGCTAAATATAATTCCAATGTTTGGCCTCCATTTTTTCAAAAACCCATTTTCAAGTGCACGTTCTCCCATAAAATAATTTTACTCCTAAACTCAAAATTCTCTTATTTTTTAACCACATATTCTCCAACAATACACTATTCGAAAATGCACTTTGGCCCCAAAAAAGGGCTCAAATAGGGGCAATATATTTTCCTCTCCTACCCCCACCCCTCCCCCAGAAAGAAAGAAAGAAAAAACCAAAAAGAATAAGGACGAGGCTTCCAGTAAGGTTGGCTTGATGTCGTGATATTCCATGTTTTAACAGTCTTAAAGGCCAATGCTATATACGGTGCCAAACACCATTTAGTGATTGGAGCCCAAGCATGTGTTTGGGCTCTTTTATGACAGCCAAATAAGCAGTTATTAATGCACTTTTGTGTGTCATTGAAGTCACCTCTCAAGTTATTTGCTAATGTTTTATTTATCTTGAGGATCTTTTAACCATTTTTATTTAATATGATCAAATGGTACTGTAGATTTTTTCTTAAACTCGTATGTCCCTATGCTAAATATATTTCCTGTTCTTTGCAGTTCAAGGGACACAATTGTTCTCACCTTGAGATTATTCATCATAAAGGTACAGTCTTTAGTTTCAAGCACTTAATTTTACGTAGTCTATGCGAGGCATAGCGTGCCGTTCTTTTATACTTGGGTTCCAAATTAAATTCCTCAGTTCTCTAAAATGATCTAATGTTCCTTCCGAATGCAATACTTTCTTTAATGATTCCTTATCGGACATGGAAATGATACACTATTTGTACTTTTACCAATTGAAAGTTAAGAATTGATCGTTCCACACTTTACTTGTGGAACAGGTCAAGGAACAAATTGAGAAACTAGATTTGAAATCTTTGCTAAGTAGAACTGCCTCACTTAAATATTGATGGGGTTGGTATTGCACTAATAACTACTGGAGAGTATGGAATTTATGTACAGGGAAGAAGCTCTTCATTCTTCATTAAGAAACTAGTTTGTTTGTACATTGTGCTTAGTAGGATCTGTTCGACTTATGTGTAAGCTATAGAACCTTTGTAATTAAAATGGCTTTTGGTTCTGTGACCTGTTTCCACTCAGATAGTAGAAAAGATGGGACAGAATGTGTCAGATTTAGCATTCTGACGTGTAAAAAATCCTCGTAAGCATCATAGAAAATGCAATTACCTGTATACATTTCTCAGAAGTCCCCTCTGGTGAGTGATGGAGTGAAATATATTTTTAAATTCCATACATTTTTTAGCTTGTGTGGGTTAACTATATTTTACTTTTTCAAAGATATGGGATATTTTTACTTGCAAAACTTTCTTGATGATGTAGCATAGTTGATTATTTGTTAATGTGCAGAGAACTAGTAGTACAGAATATTGTTGTCCTGCCATAAACTTCCCATGTACTTTACCCAAAGTTTATTTATCCATAAATAAAGTCTCGTGGAGACGTCAATGCGTAGAGAAGGATATTTAGTTGAAAATATCCTTACTACCATAATTAACAGTTGTATTTATAGGGAGATTGTAATTATTGTAATTAGGAATGATTCTTGGAGATTATTAGGACAATTTAGGATTTAGGAATATTTTTTCCTTATTTTAACCCTTCACGTGTACTATTTAAGATGATATTAAGTTGTATTATTCATTATGAGAAAATAGAGACTTTTTCTCTTCAAATCTCTCAATTTACTTGGTATCAGAGCCATGACAGAAACCGTCGACTCCAGTAAGGGGTTAATGACCTTCGAGTCAATCGATGGCAAAACAGAGGCCATCCCCTCCGTGGGTTCGGGAGGAATTGATAATTATTCCTTCCAACTCACGATAGAAAAGTTAAAAGGAAAAAATTTAGAGGGTGGGTCCAATCCATCAAACTAACAATCGACAGAAAAAGGAAATTGAGATACCTGGCCGGGGACGTGAAGAAGCCCGTCTCAACCGAGGCTACCTGCTTGCAAAGGTGGAACTTAGCAAATTCATTGGTGATTGCATGGCTCGTGAACTCTATGATCCCGTCCATCAGAAAATCCTATATGTTCTTGCCAACCGCAAAAGATGCTGAGATGCTGTGAGAGACACCTACTCCGATTCAGTGAATGCTTCCTAAATTTTTGAAATTAAAACTAAACTATGGCAAATCAAGCAAGGAGATAGAAAAGTAATTGATTAAGTGAATGCTTCCTAAATTTTTGAAATTAAAACTAAACTATGGCAAATCAAGCAAGGAGATAGAAAAGTAATTGATTACTACATGGAGATGGTGGCTTTGTGGCAAGAATTGGATTTGAGCACAGAAGAATGGGCATGCTCGGCTGACTGCTCGCTATTAGAGGTGTCAATCCGGGTGGTTCGGGCCGGGTCGGCCCACCAACATATGAGCTCGGTAACGGTCCGCGTGAAAAAAAAACCTGCCCGCTGCGGGTTACGGTTCGGCCTACAATTTTAGACTACAACCCAGGCCTGCCCGCTGATCCATCCGGGTCGAGCCCATGCGGGTCACGGTTTGTTCCGGTTTGGCTCGTATAATTGTATAAATAAAATTATAAAAATATAGAATTTTTCATATTTATAGCAAATTTTTTTTTAAAAAAAATGTAAACTAAGAATTGAACAAAATGATAAATTCATATTTATATGAAGACATGTTTACATAGAATTCAAATTTAATGTTACATGAATTATTTACAACTTTGAAAAGTTAAATTTAACTTAAACAAATAACAACTAAATGCATTTTTAATTACTATTATCAAATATTTANATAAATTCACATTTATACCAAGAAATGTTTACATAGAATTCAAATTTAATGTTACATGAATTATTTATAACTTTGAAAAGTTAAATTTAACTTAAACAAATAACAACTAAATGCATTTCTAATTACTATTATCAAATATTTATATTATAAGTACATCCCAACTAGATTGGTACTTACTTTTACTATAATTTATAGTTTAAGTACATCTCAGTTAGGTTGACATCTATTTAACTATAATATTTAATTTTTTATTTTTTTTCACGGGTCACAGTTAACCGCGGCCTGTGAAGGTGCAACCCACGAAGCCCGCGGGTCACACCTCTTTGACCCGTGAACCACCTGCTCGGGTCACGGGTTGACCCGCGATCCCGGGTCGATCCGGGTCGGTTTTCACGGGCCTGGTCGGCCCGTCCGTCCTGACATCTCTACTCGCTATACCGGAAAAAAATTGGAGAGCGAGAGTTTAAGTTCCTGGTTGGCCTAAACAGTGAACTAGATGATGTCAGAGGAAGAATCCTTGGCTGTCGCCCGTTACCGTTGACGTGTGAAGTCTTCTCGGAGGTTCATTGTGTGGAGAATCGATGAACGGTGATGTTGAACAAAGGAAAAAATGGGCCTGCTGAATTGGAGATGTTGATCTTGATGTTGAAAGGCAATAGGCCTCACAAGTTTGGGCCACAATCGTTTAGATGAAGTGAAGTTGGGCCAGAAAATATGGGCTTTCCCTCTAAAATTGGACCGGTTGAACATTTGGGCTTATAGTCAAAAGGGGGGCTAAATGGGTCGGGCCCAGACAACAAAAGGGACGAACCTGATGTGAATATTGCAGCAAGCCGGGATACAAAGAAAACACCTGTTGGGATTTACATAGAAAACAGTCGATCGGAAACCGAGGCAAAATAATAGAAACCGAAGATACCAAGCTTCATTTGATCAGCAAACTAAAAACCCCCACTTCGAGGAGTACATTCAACCCTTTTTTTATCTGGTCAATCTTCCCCAAATGGGCCTTTAAGCTCACTTGTCCATAGAGGTGATTTCTTAAAAGCCTTAAACGTCACCTCTCAATTTAAAACTCCCTGGATCATTGATTCCGGAGCATCGGACCACATGACGAGCTTCCACCACCTTTTTTATTGATACTCAACCTGTGCGGGAAATTTCAAAGTTAAAATTACAGGTGGTTCCCTCTCGTCTGTTGCTGGAAAAGGCAATATTCGCATCTTTGACTTTATCACTTTAGAATATGTTCTTCATGTTCCAAATTTATCTTGTAATTTACTATCTATAAGCCAATTGACAAAGAAATCGAATTGCTCTGCTAAATTCCTTTTTTCGCACTGTATTTTTAAGGACCTATCATCGGGGAAGACAATTGACAGTGCTAAGGAGTGAGGGGGGGGGCCTATTACTTTGACGAAGTTGATATGAGTAAGCAATATCGAATTGTCGTTTGTGATTTTGCATCTATTCCTAATAATAGTAAAATCTTGTTATGACATTTTAGAATGGGACATCCCAATTTTCAGTATTTGAAACATGTATTTCCTTCTATTTTTCTGAATAAAAAACACGTCAATTTTCAATATGAATTTTGTAAACTTGCTAAACTTCAAAGAACATCGTTCCCAAAATCCACATATAAACCATCGAAACCATTCACAATGATCGACGGTTATGTATGAGGTCCCTCACAGATACCTGATCGAACTCGTACAAAATGGTTTTTCACATTCATTGGCGACTACACTCAACTTTGTTGGGTGTATCTCTAAAAGAAAAATCTAACGTTCGATCCGCGTTTATCAATTTCCACTTCATGATACAAACACAATTTGAAACTCATATACAAATTATGCGTACTGATAATGGTACAGAACTTCAACAAAAATTAGGGGGATTTTCGAACACATGGGATAATTCATCAAAGTTCCTGTGTTGAAACATCCCATCAAAACGGGATTCCTGAGCGGAAAAATAGACATCTTCTAGAGGTTGCTCGATCCTTAATGTTTACTACAAATATGGCAAAAAAATTTTGAGGTGACACTATCTTAACAACCACTTACCTAACCAATCGAATGCCTAGTCATACCTTAAACCTCGACTCACCTCTTACTAAATTCCGAAACTCCTTCCCTAATTCTCGACTCAGCTCGAGTTTATCACTCAAAAGTGTTTGGTTGTACCACCTTTGTCCACATTCCCAGCAATCACAGAAATAAACTCAATCCTTGAGCATTCAAATGTTATCTTTATCAGATACTCTCCTACTTAGAAAGGATATTGTTAAGATTTGAGGTTTCATCTTAAAAAGTCAACCTTATTAAGATAAGTAGCCCAAACTCTTTATAAATTGGTCTATGTTTTTATCTTTTTTCGACGAGGGATTATAAATTGGTCTATGTTTTCATTTTTATTCGATGTGAGATTCTATCCCTTAACAGATACAAATGTTATGATCCTTCCACAAGGAAAGTCATTGTTAGCCTTGATGTCACATTGTTTGAAAACACTCCATATTTCTACAAAATCTCTCTCTAGGGGGAGGATCAAAGTGATGATCGGTACCTACACCTAGATCTTTTTCCCCCGGAACCCTTCTGAATGCCTATTATACCACCTAGTTCTTCTATGCCATTGGCAGGGGAAAACTTGAATTCAAGGGGAGATACAAAAAAAACAAAGTAACAATGAAATGCTAGTTTACTCAAGGAGACCAAAAGAAAGGCATTAGGAGAACCTGACACCTAAAGCGCCAAAAGAGTCGGAACCAATGGTAGATCCAGAACCACATGACATCACAAATGTGCCAAAATCATCATACATTAAACTTCCCATTGCACTCAGAAAACAAACTCGATCACGTACTCTTCATCCTATCTCAAAGTTCATGTCATATAATGCTCTATCTACAGAATTCAACAGTTTTACCTCTCACCTTGATAGTACCAAAGCTTCAAAGAATATTCAGGAAGCCTTAGAAATTCTGAAGTGGAAAGAAGCAGCGGTGGAGGAAATGCGAGCATTGGAAAATAATAAAATTTGGGAAGTAGTGGATCTGCCTAAAGAGAAAAGACCACTTGGATGCTAATAGGTCTTTAACTTAAAATATAAAGCTGATGGGACAATAGAAATGTATAAGGCTCGATTGGTTGTAAAGGGATACATACAGACTTATGGTTTTGATGACTTTTGCACCCGTGGCAAATTGAATATTGTGTGAGTACTTTCGTCATTGGCAACAAACCTAGATTGGCCTCTACAACAACTGGACATTAAGAATGCATTTCTAAATGGAGAATTGGAAGAAAAGAAATATCAAAACATGAAGAAGCAAGAAGCAAAATGTAGTGGCTAAAAGTAGTGCTGAAGCCAGTTTAGAGCAGTAGCACAAGGAATATGTGAGAGACTGGTTGAAGAAACTCCTAGAAGAGTTGCATGTTACAATAAAGTTTCCAATCAAATTTTATCTTGATCATAAAGCTGCTATCAACATTTCTCTCAACTCAATTCAACATGATTGAACTAAACATGTAGAGGTGGACAAACATTTTATTAAAGAAAAGGTAGAAGAAGGAACTATTTGTATGACATATGTTCCCACATGATCAAACTGCTGACATCTTCACCAAAGGATTACCTCGACAAAAATTTGATGATTTCATTCACAAGTTGGATATGATCAATATTTACAATCCAACTTAAGAGGGAGGGTTGAAAATATCCTTACTACCATAATTAACAGTTTATTTATAGGGAGATTGTAATTATTGTAATTAGGAATGATTCTTGGAGATTATTAGGACAATTTAGGATTTAAAAATATTTTCTCCTTGTTTTAACCCTTCACGTGTCCTATTTAAGATGATATTGAGTTGTATTATTCACTAATAGAAAATAGAGACTTTTTCTCTTCAAATCTCTCAGTTTACATATTTCCTTCTCTTATTGTGGGTCTGATTACCTAAAATTGTCTAGTTGTCATTTTAAGCTTGGTTCTTGTTCTGTATGTTCAATGTAATTTGATACTTTGATATGGAAGAAGGGGGTGGGGTAGGGAGAGGGAGAGAGACGTGCTGTCTGACCCAATCCACCCTGGGGTTCAGAAAGCACTTATTTGTTCCGATTCAGTGAGAATCGTGAGTCACATTTGGAGGCTCGCCTGGAAAACCTTTTTCACTCAAGTGGAAGGTCATCAATTCATATTACTTCCCAGGTTAAATGGAAAGAATTTTTTCTAGTTCTTAGCTGGTGAAGCTGTTCATAAATGGTATAAGAAAGATGGGTCTGTTGGATGCTACAGAAGTGGGTTTCTCGACTTGGTATGCAAAGAATTCCATGGTTATATGTTAGTTAGTTACTACCATGGTATCAGATAATTTTTTTTTTTTTCAACTATGAAAGACTAGTGGGGGAGAATGGTGTATTGATGCTCAACTTTGGCATAAAGTATTAAGTTCTTGAGATAAAGCCTGTCATTTTATTGACAGACTCTACTATAATGCTAAGAATTGTTTGTGGCAAGAGATTGATCTTTATGCTGATTATTAGATTCAGGGAGATGTCCTCCAAGATAGTAAGATTCAAGAAAATACAATAGAAGGATCAGACTTTAAAGTTACTAGGGGCCTAAACTATCAATACTATCAAATTTGTAGAAGGATATTAGGTCAGGATCTACTGCTGACTACCGTCATTGTGGGAGCTTTATGGCAATGTTATGAGGGAGGCAAGCAAGGAAGATGACATGCAATGCTTGGATGCCTAGATATTTAAGTTTGTGTATTGGATAGTACATAGCTGGTATGGATCTGGCAAGTATTTATAAAAATGTTGGGAAAAGTAGTGATGGAAAGGATAAGTTGTGATTTGATATTTATCACAAGTCTCAGCACACTATAGAGAGACTTGTTGGATTATACATGGGAATCCACAGAATTGGGGAAAGCGAACTGTTAAGGGATATAATCCCACATCGAATAAAGATGTAGACACAGACCAATTAATAAAGATCTTGGACTACTCTTCTTAACAAGGTTGACCTTTTAAGATGGACCCCCAAATCTTAACATGGTATCAGAGCCTTTTATGCTCCAACGAGCGATTCGATCCCGTTAAGACTCCAAAAGTGAGCATGTGGATTCAAGATTGGTCTGCTCAAACGAGCCACCATCTTGCGAGGGCGTGTTAAGGGATATAATCCCACATCATATAAAGATGGAGATACAGACCAATTAATAAAGATCTTGGACTACTCCTCTTAATAAGGTTGACCTTTTAAGATGGACCCCCAAATCTTAACAAAATGCGCATAGCATGCAAATGAAGCTGCTGCGTAAAGAGTGACATTCGATATTCTGTNAATAAGGTTGACCTTTTAAAATGGACCCCCAAATCTTAACACGAACTAAGCATTTAAATCGGTTGACATAGGTTTTAGGGGCAACTGATCCAACAAAGAACCAGTGTAACTCCACTAAGACTTTTGAATCTCCTTTTTTAACTTGTCTAGCAATTATACATGTTGATATGCCAAATTCAATCCTCTTTTGTTACCTCTTCTTCTTCCGACTTTCCCGAGCAAATAATTGATCAAATCCTTGGATAATTGATTCAGGTATGCAAATCATATGAATTGTTTGTCCAATTTGTTACTACATTCAATGATTATGTCATCAAATGCTAACTGATAGCTAAGTTCACTTGGACCTATGGAATTGACCAACAGGTGACATTAGAACTGGAAGGAAAGATGATTTCTACACAGGAACTATTGTCCTTAGCAGCTATTCTTGAGTGGTCTCTGCATCAACTGGATGGGAAAAATCTCTCTTTTGGAAAGATAGTGTGTGCAAATTGAAATGATATCTCTAGGGTTTGAAGCATCTTAGAAACGTGGTTTGAAATGATTAAAAAGTGGATTCATAAATATGGTAGACACTGGCAACTCGATCATACATGCTCTTTAGACATGCCAAAGATTGAAAGTTGTCGTTCTTTTATTGTATGTTAAAAATATTGCTGTAATTGGTGACAATGTGAAGGAAGTTAAAATCTAGAGTCTTCTTTCCCATGCAATCGAAATTAAAGATCTAGGGTATATAAGTTATTTATTAGGTATTGAACTGCTGGATTCGAGCAAGAAATATTTTGAGTCTTAAAAAAGTACTTGTTCGATCTTTCAAGTTTCAACAGATGCAACATGTATGGTTTCAAGGTAGCAATATTCCCGTGAATGCGAATTACAAGTTCTTGGCACCATTTGAAAAGGTTAGTTGATAAAGAAATGTAATAAAAGGTTGTGGGCGAACTTATTTATTTGTCTCACACCAGACCAGTTATTGCTTTCGCAATAAGCATAGTCAAACAGTCCATTCTCTCTCCAGCCAAGTTCCTATGGAGATTTAAATGACTCCCTAGATAAAAGGCTTGTTTTTCTCCAATAATAATCATCTAGGTGAGGAAGCACATTATGATGCGACACAAGGATGGCTCTGTTACAGTAAGTCAACTTTGGGTTATCACTATTGGTGGTAATATAGTAACTCTGAGAAGTGAAAACCAATAATTGGTTTCTAGATCTAGTTCAGAAGCAGGATTCGAGGCTATGGCACAAGGGATTTGCAAGATGCGGCCAACGTTTCTTTAGTTAAGCTTGATGATAGATACTAACAATCATGCGAAGCTCAATTGTGACAATAAATTTGCCATCAAATAACACATAATCGTGTTCAACATGATAGGACAGAGCAGTTGAGATTGATAGGTGCTTCATCAAGGAGAAAATGGTGAATGGCCTTACAGCACTCCATAGTCCATATGATTGTTCAGGGAAACATTTAGAAAATAAACTTACTAAGGGGCTAGCAATGCAAGTTTTTTGCTCATAGCAAGGAAGTTGTGTTTGATGGACATCTTATGAGCTTGATGAGAGTAAACTAGTACCCTGCAAGTCTTATCTCTAAAAACTTCCCCTCTAGCTTACGCTCTGTATTTATGATGCCTTTATGCCCTTTTTCTTATATGTAATCAAGTGGTGGTAAATGGTCTTGCATCGCAAGGCATTAATGTGTTTTAACATAAATGTGCAGGCTGGTGAAAAGAAGAAAGGGAAGAAGAGAGGTCTGTTCTTCAACAAGTAAACAATCTTTATCGTACAAAATATATCCATTGCAATGCATAAATATTTTTCGAGTTTTTAGAGTTTTCAGGTAGTTTGTTTGTACAAGTTTTTTTTTTTTTTCTTTTTTTCTTTTTTTTCACTACAAGATATCAAATTCTTGTTAGTCTTCCATTTCTGTTTGCATTGTTACTTGAATGGATAGTTCTTACACGTCATCTTTACATTTATATTACTTT
>CAIGRQ010268131.1:0-10731 GCA_903798375.1 Fraxinus sp. D2006-0159 | reverse complement strand
CCATACCCGCCCCTAAATGACGCGGTTCATTAAAATCAAAACCATAACCGCCCCAGTGCACCGTCGGTTCGATTTTTTTCGTCACATTCGGTTCGGTTAATCGCGGTTTTCGATTTTAACGGTTCGAATTGCCATCCCTATTCCAAAGTAATTTTTTCAATCAAACTCTCAATCCATGATGAAATTTGATCTCTTATCAGATCGAATTTCCAAACTAATATTATCTAAGCTTCCTCCATGAATCAAGCTTCTAATTCACATGGAATTTGAGTCGCAAAATATAACAAACTCCACATCGACACAAATTTCATAGCAACGTATTAAGTCTTCACTCTTGAAATCAATCTCCAACTTTTCCACCATTCTCCTTCTAGGCACACCATGCTCTTGTTGGGCATACTTAACAATTATGAACTTAATACAAGCCATGTTTACTAACAGAACCACTTTCCACGCGATCCTTGCTCGAATAATCTCGTTCACTTCCAGCTCTATCCGAGTCAATAAACTTGCTCAAATTACCACGAGTAATTTCAATTCCAACTGAGTTGTCAAACCTGCTCGAATCACCACAAGCAACATGATTAACAAGATCTCAACAAGCTCCACCCGAGCTACTAGAAGATTTTTCAGTATTATTGTTCGAATAACTACGAACAACTTGATCACAACCAACTTTACCCAAGTTGTTATTGCTTACTGAACCATCAACTGCAGTTGTATCAACATTGATCGCCTAACCTTTAAAACATATAACCTGAACTTTCTCCGTCCCCTTAGCTAACCTGAGCACCCTTGCTAACTTTCAGAACTCCACCTCCATCTCCACCGATATACCTATACCCTTTTGAATTAAGAGTACTACACTCCTTTTTATACTTGTAGCATGTCGAACCTGGACAATTGTTCTAACCTTCTCATCAAAAATTTTGATTTTGACATTACCAATCCCAACTATTTTATAAGGTTCATTATTTCACATCATTACGGAACCCCTTGTAGCTGTTTCATACGAAAAAGAATAAGCTCGATTTAAACACATGAAGAAGTGCAAGCCGAATCAAGAATCCAATCCTCATCAGGTTCGGAATCATATGAAAATAATGGATCATACAAGAACATAAGATTTATGTGGAAGAGGAGGATAATTTATTATACTAAGAAACTAAATTGTCTTTACAAGATTTGATTCTCTCAATCTAAATCTAAACAATTCTTTCAAATTTCTAATGCATACAATAATGATTTAATTGTTATCTAGAGTCTATGAAGAGCATATCATTGTGGAATATTAATTTATAGGAGCCAAATCTTAGAGTTATAAATGAAGTAGGATGCAAAACCACGTCAAAAAAAAAAAATTCCCTCCCCTCCCTCAAATAGGTGGTGCCATGGCCAACCCGCCCGGAGGCCGGCACTTGTCCTTCTCCTTCCTTTTGCACTATTCACTACATGGCCTTAGTTCTTTCCCCAAACGTTCCAAACATGTTTTTATCCATTCCAAAGTCCTTTTCCCAATCAAATTCTCAATCCATAATAAAATTTGATTTCTTATCAAACCGGATTTCCAAACGAACATTATTTAGGATTCCTTCATGAATCAAACTTCTAATTCACATGGAATTTGAGTCAAAAAACATAACAATAGCAAATACCCTAAAATTTCTAAATTAATGGAAAAATTGTTTACATTTGCCAATGAATTATTAGTTTACAAGAATTAATGCTTATTGAAAACTGAGGAGTTATGCTCCTAACATAATAACTTACACACAATGAACATTAGACAAGATATACCACCAAATAGTATGTGCTATGGACTATCTCTAGCTCGTGGATTTATAGGTGTCTCTTCTGATGGCGACATAGGGTTCGAGTTTGAGTTTGGTTTCAGGTTTGGATCATTGGGTACACCATCACGCCCTGCATTATGTTTACCATGTTGCAAATTTTAATCAATAATGTAACTTATATTTTACATAAACTAATATTTGGAGAAATGACTGAAGATTAAAAAAAAAAGAAAAAAAAGGGGGAGAAAATTAACAAAAAAATAAAAATAAAAAAATCACTACAATAGATAGAACATTGTAGTAAAAAGTTTGGCCATGTGATATGGAATAATAAATTTGGAAAAAAAACTAGATGTAACACTTTGATGAGCTTTCCTTTTGAATTCTTGAAGGCATCAATTATATTACTTGGAGAGCACCATTAATGACCAATTCAGCTAACTAACCTGGTGCAGATGCCGCAGCCATGGCAGCCGCTGCTTTTGCTTTGTGGCGAAATATAGCAAAAATGCCCAATATTATCCAAAAAACACCCACTACAGAACCTACGCTCCCAAGTATTATAGGCATCTTCTTGCTCTTCTTTCTGTTATTTTTACTCGGATAGTCAAAGTTACCACCTGATACGGTAGGATCAGTATTTGTTCTTGTTGCAGGAGATTCAGGATCTGAGGTCGAGCATTTATTGCTAGTTGTGGATAAATAAGGATTGCCTGTTAAACTGGAATAAGAAAGCCCTAAAAAGTCACCCAATAAGCAATAAGCAAAGATATAGAGGGTGTTTGGTGTGGATTAAAATCAAATTTTTAGCGGATTGTGATACAAGTTTTTGAAATGTGTGGTTGAAAAGATGCGGGACCCATGAAAGATGTGGTTGATATTGATTCTTTGACTTTGATTTAAATTAAAATCAGATTTTAATCTGACCCAACCAAATGAAAAGATTTATAAATGTTAATTAATTGCATAATTGGCAGTTGGCACGTGGATGCATGCCACCATCAAAGGACATGTTCGATACATAGTACGAAACAGTGCTTTTAACTTCTTTCAATACCAAACATTTCAAAAGAGCATAGATCCGCGACCGACCAAGATTTTGTGCAATGGGGTTCTTTCATGCTTACCTTAACTTCAAGTTCTTATTGCATGCCACTGAATCTGGTACTAATCCACTGAAAAGATTATTTGCTAAATACCTATGTAATGAAAAAACAACATTTATAACAAATAAATCATGCAGATACTGCAATAAATATGCAAGTATAGCAATTTTGCTGTTGACTCACAGTTCTTGTAGATTGGGCAATGTGCCAAGAAATGAAGGAATAGCTCCCAAAATACTATTTTGGTGCAAATCTCTGCAGTTTTAAGCTCGAATAAATAAAGGAATCTTCCAACGAAAGAAAAGCTTCAATCATATAAAGAAGTAATTAGGATATGAATTTGAATGGATATATTCATCAGCATATATATTAACATTGTTACAAGGGCATCCATATAACTGATATCAGGAAGAAATCCAGAGAGTCCTTTCCCACCAAGGTACCTGAATTTTGATCTACTTCAAAGTTAAAACAAATTGAAAATTCTTGCATAAATTTTGATTAATCGTAATGGTGTGTGCATCAAAAGTATGTATCATTCTTACAGTGCTGTTATTCGTGGAATGGTATCAGTATTACATTCAATCCAGCTCAATTGTTGTGGAAGACAAGGGTCGTCAAGCTGCTCCAACGACAATGGCGAAAGGTTCCCATATAATGCAAGTATCCCTAATACTGAACAAGTGAAATATGCAATCAGAAGAGCTCTCATAGGCTTGTGCAAGACCGGGATAGTAAGCTACCCCGGCCCTTGGCATCGGTGTTGAACCAGAAAAATTGCTCAATTTATAATTGATATGGAACCACATATATAGACAAGTTGATATTCAGATACTACAAATAAGATGTAATTATAAGACTCAACTATCAGAAGGATTTGTTGTTCTTGTAGCTAGGGAAACTGCTTTCGCTGTTGAATTAAAGGAAGGCTGAAACGATCTAACTGTTACTCTTTCAGAAGGCCCTGCTTAATATCATTCATTGCATTTGAAAAACCAGAAATGATCATCAACATTGAAATCAGTATTGAAGAAAGGAAAATGTACGAATGCACGATTAATGCAGAGGAATTTACCACCATATTCAGCTTATACCAACAAGAGACAGAAGGCCAAGACGAAGACAAGAGAAATAAGGTAGCTGGCCATGGCAGTGGCAGCTGGTGACAAAGATGAGGCCAATTAATTGAGAGTTGAGTTTCTTGACGAGAATGTATACATTTATATGTGCATTGACATCGCGTTTTAGCATATTGTTTTTAGCAACTTGTTTATAAAATTGTTAATTGCTTGTATTGATCTCTTCTTGAAATTGAAATGTAATAATTCACAGTTCATGTTACTCTTTAGCTAGATCAAACCTTGATACATGAGATATTTTCCATTATTTAATGCTATTTAATTTCAATCGGGAAGTTTCATATGAGTTGACATTTTTATTTTGCTACTTGTGTAGACAAAAATCAAAAATCAAATAATTGTAGACACCTCTCAGCTTCTAATTATGTCAAATTGCTCGATCGATGGGATTTTTTAACATTTTATTTTGTTCCCTATTGTGGTTAAGAAAACTAAGTCAAAGTCAGCAATGCAAAAATAAAAAAAAAAAATGTCAACTCAAAGAATACTTCTAATTGAAACTAAATAGCATTATTCTTAGGGCGTGTTTGATGATGTTAATCCAAGTTCCAACTTTTGTGGTGTTTGATCGATGACCAATTTTTTTTCCATGGAATTCATTTTCCCCCCAACCCCCACTTGGCCCCTTTTACCTTCTTTTCAATGAATTTGTTTTCCCACCATTTTGGTGGAAAATTGTATTCCAAGTTTTTTTTTCCTTTTTTGTAATTGGAAATTTTTTTATCAACAATGGCAAATTTTTTTTTTTCTCTTTAATAGATAATTTACATGCAAAACAAAGCCAAACGAATGATATTCGGTATGATAATTTTTTTCAACAATTGAAACAAATTCTAGACTCGATGGTAGAAAAATTATCACTTTCACGTACAATTTTTATAAAAAACAAAGTCAAACGAACACCAAACATTCAACATTTGTCAGGTGAATAATTATACCAATCAAACACAATTAATTACAATTTTTATGCAATTCAATTCTTTGTAAATCATTTTCTTTCCACATTTCCACTCATATGATACTTTCCAATTGAAATTAAATAGCATTATTCTTAGTTATTTCTTGATAAATAATGGAAAATAAAGAACATATAATGCCATCAAGGTTCGAACGAGCTAAAGAGTAACATGAACTGTGAATTATTATATTTCAATTTCAAGAAGATCAGAATATAAGCAACAATTTTATAAACAAGTTGCTAAAAACAATATGCTAAAACGCGATGTCAATGCACGTATAAATATACTCATTCTCGTCAAGAAACTTAATTAATTAGCCTCATCTTTGTCACCAGCTGCCACTGCCATGGCCAGCTACCTTATTTTTCTCGTCTTCGTCTTCGCCTTCGCCTTCTGTCTTTTGTTGGTATCAGCTGAATATGGAGGTAAAATTCCTTTGCATTAATCACGCATTCATATATTTTCCTCTCATTGATTTCAATGTTGATGACCATTTTTGGTTTTTTTGAATGCAATAAATGATATTTAGCAGGTCCGATCTACTTGAGAGAGATTGTCGGATAACTTTAGGACGTCAATTGTTAAAACGGCTCAATATTGTCAATTACGTGATTCTACGAATCAAAGTATTATTCAAATTTTCTCCGGGTTTGCTTATAATTTTTCTTCGTAATTTTGGTAATTTTTAGCTAAAATTCAAACTACTCTAAGGACTATTTTCCAGCAAGTCGTACTATAGTTGATTCAGCATCGGACGATTCAGTAAAAAAAAATTAAAATTTAAAAGCGTATGGACTTGATATCAAACTTGATGTACACACACCTTTAGCATCTGGAAGGGATATGGGACTCCATGATTCCATCGTACTGGGAGCAAAGAGCTGAGCTTTTTTGAGAACAAGAACGCTCTCAATGCCACAGAGCGTGAGCCTCTTATCGAAGTTGAAAACCATAAATACACTCCAAATAGAGACTCAAAAGTACATAACGATACCAAGGTTAAAAATCCAATCAAAAACTCAATCAAGGAATGTCCACCATTAAGATGAAGTCTGAGGATAATCTGGGGAACCTTCAAGGTACTTGCTAGTAGGAGAAGCCTATCAGGCTATCTTTTTGGACCAACAGGATGAGAAGAGAGTTGTATCTCAAGTTTCATACATAGATAAAATATTGGTCAAGTTTGCAATGCAGGATTTCAAGAAGGGGTATTTTCCTTCTCGGCATGGAATCCACCTCTCCAAGGAACAGTGCCCTAAAATCTCCGAAGAGGTAGAGCGTATGAGATGAAAATCCCATGTATTGCCTCTAGGCAGCCTCGTGTACGCCATTTTATGTAGTAGACCAAATATTTAATATGTTGTCGATATAGTGATGAGTCGATATCAGTCTAACCAAGATCTTAACATTGTGTAGTAGTAAAATATATATTCAAGTATCTTCAGAGTACGAAAAATCATATGCATGTGTACTTAGAATCATAGTTGATGGCCTCTGATTCTCAATTGGACAAGGACTCTAGAAGGCCCGCATCAGGATCCGTATTTAAACATGGTGAAGGAACTATAATTCGGAGGAGTATTAAACAATCATGTATTGTTGATTATACCATGAAGGTCGAATATGTGACAGTTTCTGAAGCAGCCAAAGAGATTTCGCTTAGAAATTCCTTGCAAATTTGAAAGTCGCACCTACGTACATTGGCGCAACCCATGATGTTATAATGTGATAAGACTGAGCTAGTGACAAATGTAAAAGAATCAAGACTTAACGGAGAAAACATATAATATGGTAATATCATCGGTTAAAGGAGATAGCCCATCGTGAGGATGTGATGGTATGCACGATTGCTTCGGAATAGAACATCATCGATCTATTTCCGAAGAGCTTACAAGCTAGCTGATTGTTTCGAGGCTCCAATACGCGTTTGAGCACCATTGTTCCATGTACAAAAAGTGCTAGGAATGTAAGTTAACTTGATTATTTAACCTTGGTACACCAACCAATAGTCACAAAATATGTAACTATTATATTTAGAATCGGTATTCTAAAAATCTCGTCTAGAAACTCGGGTAAAATACCTCGATTCTCGCCCCAAACGTTTTTTTTTTCAATTCTTAAACAGTTGAATTTTTTCCTTTCTATTTTCGTCTTCTCTAGACGCGTTTTATTAGTTTTTTTTTTTTTTTTTTGCCTTTTTTAAAAGTCATTTATTTGACTTTAAACTTATTAGGTTAGTTTCAATTTTTAAAAGATTTTATCTATACAAAAGTTAAAAATAACTTTATCTAATAGTTAAATAAGATTTAACTTATGGTGCTATCTACACTATATAATTTTGACTCATTATTTTTGTTGCAAACTCCAAAAATATGTATGAACTACTTATAAATTTATTAAATAGAACTTATCTAGTTGAAAATCGAAATTATGAAAAATATTCTAATTTTTGCATTTCGAAAACTTGAAAATTGTATAATTGACTAATGGTGTGAATTATTAAGTAAATATAATATTTTATAAGTTTAGATGTTTGATATATATTATTTTAATTATTAAATAATCTTTAAAATGAATAAAATTTTAAAATAATATTAAAAATAAGAAAATAGTTTTTCACGTCTAAGTTTCCTCTAGACTCGCTTAAACTTGTAAATTTGAAACTTCGCCTCCTCACCTAATCACATTTTATGGTTTTTAAAATACTGCTTAGAACACACATCGTGTGAGTAAATTTATACTTCTTCCTCCTATCAATAGTTTTTTTTCCAACATAATGGACCATGGATCATTCACAGCGTAGAGCTGAGTTTATTTCTAAATGTACATTGGGTTGTCCAACTTTGAGCGTAGAAGAGAGAAATAATTGGAAAATGATTGCTTTTCACTTGCATTTTATTACATTTTTACAAAAAGATATGGGTTTACAATCACTCAAGAGTTACGATATTAATACAATTAAGCTACTCAAACAGAGATAGTTGACAAGATTGGGTGACAAATATTGCGTGTGGCTCTTTTTTTTTTTTTTTTTTTTTTATAGACTGTCCAATGAATGTTTGACGAGTGTCCCTTCTTTTAAATCCTGTCAAATGACCCTATTTGTGTAGCAACACTGATAGTAATATAAGTTGTAGAGTTGTAACCGTAACTCATAGCATAAGATTATCGAATATATAAAACATATATATTTGTGTCACATACCATTAAATTAAGGTGGAATTAAGGTTGTGGTAGAAGTACATATACAACTTTGGTTAATTTCATTTTAGATGATTTAACTTTCAGTAAATTCCCTGTTGAGCCACTCCACTATAACTTATTGCAATTATATCACAGACGTCAAAATAATTTTAATATATAATCATTCAATTACGCTCCAGTACTAAGTTTATAGTCTTAATCCTTAGACGGACTTTAAAATTCGACAGCAATATGATGTCTTTTACGTTTTAAATACAAATATATCACATAATCGTGTCACGACATTAAAACCATAAAAAAATCATGTCTGGAATCATGCAATGGATCATACTCAAAACTTGGCTTCTAAAAGTTGAGGACTCATATGTCATAATTAATAAATTATAATCCGTATAAGGATAGAAAATTCAACATTAATTTTCCTTGTAGAATAGAATAATGCTCGATTTACAAACAACAAAAATCTAATTCATGTAATCTTGCATAGATTATCGTTTCCTTTTGTCTCTTCCTTTCGATATGTAGAAGCAAAACGCCGAAACAAAATTTCCAATTGCTATTTTACTCGCTGTGCAGCGCTTACAAGAAGATGCCCAACAAAGATCAGCAATCCTCGGTTATTCCCCTTTATAATTACAAACTTCAATTTCCATTTCCGTTTCTAAAGGTATTTTTTATCGTTAATAATCTTTCATTATGTTTTTTATAGATGGGAAAAGAGCATGATCATAGATTCCAGCGCACTGAACAATGGAAGCCTGTTTATTCTTGGCTGGAATCACTTGACACAATTGAGGTAATTAAGTCCAATGATGTGTTAGATTGGCTGAGTGCAAACCCAGAAATCAGTGACAAATTGCATTCTAAGCATGCGCGCCACCATTTGCTTCATTATATCAAGATATTGCATGCCAAAATCTTGAAGCGAAAGGTAAAGCTGGTATTTTTATTGTTTTTTGTATTTTTTTTATTAGTTTCTCATGTTTGCTTAATATTTTTTCTGTTTCTTTTTTTGAAATTTAGAATGAATGGTCGTTTTATTTATTTGTTATTGGTTAAAGGTCTGGGCCTTTATGAAGTTTGAATATGGGTTGGAATGGCTCATTTGGGTTTTTCGATGGAAAAGTTGAGATGATGCCACTGGAAAATATAAGATGTCACATCTCAAGATACTATATAGACAATTTCTGGTCCTTTTTTGAGGCATTTATTCCTTTGTAGTTTCAACTACTTAGACTCATTTTACAGTTTGAATTTCGAGCATATTGGTTTGAGCAGTTCCCATATTGTTTTCTATTTATGATGTGCTTAACTGATAACACCTATTTCTTTTTCTTTTCTTTTTTTTTCCAAGAAAGGTCATTTTGATGATGGGTGTTTTTTGACCAGGCTGTTTCTCTTCCTGCTGTTTCCATCTAGTTCTATTTGAATAACGGCATGACATATATTTGAAGTACTGCTAAATTTCAATAGCTTGAAGTGGTTATAGCGTTTTTTCCCTGATTCTTTCTTCAAGTGCATGAGGATAAAGAAAGGGTAAAGTGCTAGAAGGCGGTGCATTGGTGTTCCCTATATGAATTAATTTCTTTTAAATTGTGCAACACATTAACTGCCTGTAATAAATAAATTAGATGTTAATTTAGGTTCTTGAACAAAACCTTCTAATGCATGTTACCCTTCTTGTTTGACACATTGGGGAATTTTATATCAATAGCTTTCCATATGAAAAGCTGACTCTTGCAAAGTTTTTAAAGTACAAGTTTCAATAGTTTCTCTATCACGTAAAATGTCATGACAAAAATGGAACGGAGTCGTTGTGGTTTACCTTTGGTGCCAAGCATTTGATTACGTGGAAGTGGGAGAGGAAGATTCGTACGGTTGATCCACATATGGGATAAGGCTCAGCTCAGTTGAGCAATCTGGGTTCTGGGATTTGATGTGTTCGGCACGCTTTTGTCTCAATAACTACTACTCAGATAGGCAAATGTATGAGTCGAAGTCCCCTGAATATGACGATTCGAAAGATGTCATTTTCTGCCACACATTCTGTTTTGTGCAACAGTTTTGAAGATTTTAATCTTTACAGGTGTAATAATTTGTGAATCTTGGGAGAATTCTATAATTGAGGGAGATCCTGTGTTCTTCAAATATTAGTAATCATCTGATATAGTATTTATATCTCTCGGGGCTCTGCTTATATTGGCTCTGCTCTGGTGCACATTATTTTGTCCTGGGGATTAATCACAGTTGTAGTGGGTCCAAAATTGCTGTCCCTTAAAAGACAAAAATAAAATAAAATAAAAATATTAAGAAAAGATTCAGCAAGCATCCATAATTGAGTATTCCTTACTCATTGGATAATGCTGTTGCGCAATTTTAAAGCACTATTGTGTTTCTTTAGTGATATGAGAATCCAATTAAGTAAACAAAAAGGAACTGATGATTGTTTTCCATTTTTTCTTCCACAAGATGCAGTTTGAATCTGAAATAAATATAATATCTTCAGTCAAAAGTTGAAGAAGTCTTTCTA
>CAIGRQ010268074.1:0-12639 GCA_903798375.1 Fraxinus sp. D2006-0159 | reverse complement strand
AGAGAGAGAGAGAGAGAGTCAACTTTCCATCAAAGTATACTGTTAAGAAAGTGTCACTTCTCGACGAATAGGCCAATTAAATTTTAGTATCATAAAACCACTTTGATTAATTCCTTAATAATATTATGTGAGCCACAACTAATTGGTCTTACATTGGCTACATTGATTCTAGAGACTTTTCTTCTTCTCTAAAACTTTTGTGTTTAAATCTAATGGGGGTGCCTAGTTGAGGTGGATTGCAATATCTATTGTGTTGTTTGGTAGTGCTCCAAGGCGATAACCGATGGAGGAGAACTTTGTATTGATGGTGGTTGTGATGATTTTTACAAAGATCGTGTTCGAAATATTACACGACATGTATGAAGGCGTTGGTGATTCACATCGATGACATGTGTCTGAGAGTCTCAATATCTACGTTGACAGCGATGGGAATTTATAGTAGTGAAGGCGATGACAAAAATATAACATAGTATGTAACACATGTTACACTCTACAAAGTACAATTATAATAATTATGAGAGATAACAATATTCTTTTAAGTTAGGTGACTTCATATTATGAACCTAAGAATTAAACATTAAACTGATAAGATTGAATTTATTATATGAATTGATACATCTACTCGGCGGGACTGAAAGCCTGAATATTGGGGCTGTTCAGTGATAACTCGAGTGCTATTCTACAAGGCGTCATACGAGAACAGCGGTGCTTATAGTTCGGATCCGTTTTCGGCTTTTAACCTCACGATAAACCTCACAACCCACAATGAAAATGGGAAACAACCCAGAAATCGTGCAAGAAATTGAAGAGGAAGAAGATGGGCCACCGCCTGGGTTTCAATCCATCATCACTCCGCAGCCACCCCAGCAGAATTTTCCGTCTGACAAAGCTGAAGCCTTTGGCGAAAGTGGCGGTGAAGAAGAAGGTCCACCGCCTGGGTTCCACCCTAGCAATCTGCCTCCGCCACCGCCACAACCATCTTCCGGTGGGACGGATTATTGCTGCCATACCCGTTTTATTTAAATCTCACCTTTGGTTCTTGCACCATCAAATTGCTGTCTTTTACGAAATCCTCCAAAAAAAGAATTTTGCGTATGTTAGTATCATTGGCACATAAGAATGCACGCATCCTCGCTGAAGAAAAGGATGCTAAATTTTAAAATAAAATTAATGTTTGGATCTTGAGAAGATCGAATTTTTTGAATGCTCAACTTTTTGCGTCAATCGTGGAAAACTTTGGGCTTTGTACCTATGCGAGAAAGATTAAAATTTGAACATCTCCTGAGATTTCGGTCTTGCATGTATATATCATTGTCGATTTTTTGTTGTTTCTGGTCAGATATGTTGGATTCTAAAATTTGAACGGTTAGTTATTTACGCTATGATCATATATACCCATTGTAATTGAGCGGCTTTTAATTGTTGTTCCTTGCCAAGTTTGGGAGTTTCCTTAGGCGGTTCTCTTGTATCTATTAAATTTAATCAACCATATTGCTACTAGTTTATCCAATGGCTTTAACTAGGGGATGAGGATGGCGCTATCTTTCATAGTTTCATTGCTTGTTGTGCAGTCCTTTTTATCCCCATTATTGTGGTAGCAGTGATAAAAATTATCTAATACATGCATCAAACATAATCAAGCAGTCTGCGTTTGTTACTTTTATTTTGACATGTTCAGAAGGATAACATGCTGCTTCTTTTTAAGCTTCCCAGTTCCCACCATATAATGGAAATTGAACAACAATTGCGATAATATAGCACGACATTTATTTGATTGTTTAATATCCTGGCAGCTCCTTTTAATTCTTTAAAATTATCATAAATGGTTTGAGAAGTTGTACATTAATTTGCCCTTGTTTGAGCCACATTTTCTCAAAACTCATTTTTCCAGAACTCATTTTCAATTATACATTCTTCAGTAAAATAATTTTATACGTAAATCCAAAACTTTTCCTTACTTTTTAACCACGCATTCTCCAAAAAACAAAAAAAAATCACCATTCCAAAATCTATTACCCAAAAAAGGGCTCAACAAGGGCTTTATGTTGTTCTTACAATTAGTTGATGATTTATGAAATGAATCAACTCATTGTCATTATTCAGATATGGAAATAGGGAGCAAACAAACTGACATCGAAGACGATAAAGATGGGCCCCCACCAGGATGGGAATCTAATACTCTTTCTCAAGTGTTACCATCAATACCACCATCAAATACATCAGGTCATATTTTTCCTCCTATTTTATTGCATTTAGTCTGTGAACTCTCCAACTAAGTGCTCATGGGTATAACTTTTTGGTAACTACTTTTGCTGCTTGTTTGAGGCATGCTTTTTAATCACCTTAATTTGGAAAGTTATTTGATGATTTATACAACGAATTAAGTCATTGTCAGCATTCAGATATTGAAATGAGGGGCAAACAAGATGGCATTCAAGATGGTGGGGAAGGTCCCCCACCAGGGTGGGAATTTAGTTCTCTTTCTCAAGCGTTAGCATCAAAATCAAAATCAAATACAGCAGGCCATATTTCTCCTTTTTTCTATTTAATCTCATTTAATCTGTGAACCCTCTTGGAACGAGTGAATAATGTGAGGGAACTTTGCAGCTGTTATCTGAAATCGTTTTGCCCTTGCTTGTTTGAGGCATTCTTGTTAATCGCTATATATTTGAAAAGCTTCTTGATGATTTATAAAATGAATCAACTGGCGGTCATCATTCAGATATGGAAATGAGGGGCAAACGAGACGGATTTGAAGATGACGTAGATGGGCCCCCTCCAGGATGGGAATTTCGTGCTCTTTCTCAAGCATTACCATCAAAACTACCATCAGAACCCACTATGGATACAGCAGGTCATATTTCTCCTTTTTTATTTTATTTTATTGCATTTAGTCTGTGAGCCATCTTGGGTAAGTGCACAACTTAATGTGGCTTTGCCATCCTTGTAGCATTTCTTTGAACTTTTTTTTTGCATCGCTTGTTTGATGCATGCACGTTAATCACTTCACTTTGGAAATAGTTTTGCTCTGGACTCTATGCGCAATAATGTAATACCTAATTTCAGGAATGATATTCATCAGCGAGTTTTTGGTCATAATGATCCAAGAATTGATTTGAGGAATGAGAATTTTTGAAAGCTGCAGTATTTAGATCCTGCACACGGTCTCTTTATAAGCATACTTTATAAGCATAAGTCTGACACAATCAGCTCATCAAATTTGAGTAATATTCAGTAACTTTTAATTTTATGAATTACTAGACCAATGGAGACCTACAGGCCCCGATGATTTCACAACAAAATGCAGCATAAGCTTTTGGGTGTGTTTTAAGTTTACTTGATGCCTCTGATTGATATATATTACCTTGGACATCACAGAGATTAAATTGGAGAGCAATGAACTGCATGATGTTGAAGATGATGGCCCCCCACCTGGATGGGAAACAACTTTCCCACATCAGATGCTGCCGCCATACAAACCACCATTGCAGCCATCATTACCTGTTTCTTCTGGTGAGCCTTCTGTTTTTCACTATGCCGTCTTTCTGTACAGATAATGCATTTTGCCATCATTCAACTCACTGTTGTGAATTCTATGTCAAGTTTGGCATGCAGTGGGTTAAATACAATGCATATTGTGTGTATGTTCAGTATTGCTTAAATGTTTATCTGTAATAATTGGTTTTTGGGTGTGCACCGGTGGTAGCTGTTATGAACTGAGGGATCCTGAAACTGATTACGGGTCAACTGAGATTTAGTGCTTCAGTTGTCTTTCATTACAATATTTCCATGTATTTAACTGAATCGATTTCTAATTGCAACCCATTTTTGTATATACTAATTGTAATCAATGCGTTCACGTTATTTTCAGAATTAGTATTATTGTTTTTATTTTAGCATTTAAAAAATGTAGTTTTTCATGTTGGATCAATACTACGCATAAAACAAATAATAAAAAAATACACTTTCATGTATTGATATTGCTACTTTTTTCAGCATCTAATACCCTACAAAACATGAATAGAAAGCTCAGAAAGTTTGAATAAAACTTAAATCATCAATAACCACTAAGAAAATGGTTAAGCAAATATGAGTAAAGAAAAATGGTCGACATACAAAATTCAGCTCCAACAAAATAATTAAATAAATAATTATTTTATTTTTAGATCTTAGAATTGGAAATGCATCGGCATTTCGCATTTAGATCGAGAAACAAAATCATTTTGCCTCTTCATAAGCATCCACATTGATACATAAATAAAAAAAATACAGCATATATATGTGTATATAAATATAAACATTCTGTCATTACATTAATGTATGAAGAATTGAATTGAACGTGAAGCTTAGGATTTGAGATTATTATGAAGAGAAACGGAAAAATGATTAAAAGAGCACTTACATAGATTTTGATTAAGAAAGAGGCAGAGAGAAATTTTGATTTAAAGAGAGACCAAGGTGCATTATATAGTTGGTGATTCAAGTTGAATTTGCATTGAAGAAATTTGAAAGGAGGCCGTAAATTGATATGTTGAATGAGAAGTCCACATTTATAATTGGATGAACAGAAGAATTTAGCATAACAGTTCCGTGAATGTATGAAGGATGCTATCGGAATATTCTATATGTAATTGGAATAAAATTGTCCATGAAATGATTCATGTCATGGACTTTTATTACATTATAGATATATATTATAGATTATAGTAAGGAAAAAGGCAGAGAAAGAAATTTTGATTAAAAGACAGATGATGGTGTATTTTATAGTTGGTGATTCAAGTTTGAATTTGCATCAAAGAAATATGAAAGGGAGAAAGATTCAAATTTGAATTTGTATGAAGAAATATGAAAAGATTTATTATCATAAATGGTTACACTGAATGAGAAGTTAACATTTATAATGAACGAATTGAAGAGTTTAGTAAAACAGTTCAATGAATGTAAAATATTCTAATCTCAGGGACTTCTAATATATTATATATTATAGATTAAATATAACATATGCTTTCGAACATATATGTAAATAGGCAGAACAAATGGACAAGATTAAGTTACGTTGTATATTTAATTGGAAGACCGCTAATCTAATCCTCTTGAATATTTAAAANTTTAATTGGAAGACCGCTAATCTAATCCTCTTGAATATTTAAAACGAAAAAACAAAACTATATTAACAATCTCCATTTATGTTTTAATCCTTAATTATCCCTTATCACATTCTCTCTCTTCTCCCCTTCCACTTTTCCGTCACTTGTATTTGCAATCAAATTAAAGCTTAGTGAAGAAAATGTATTTAGACCTATTACAAGATATTCTCGCGTGAACTTCTGGAAGTGTGAGCATATATATCATTTATAAACCCTTTTGGAGGCGTTACACATGTACCGATGGAGGTGTAAACCTCACAACACACGCCTCTAATTCATTTAGATTGACACAGGTATAAGGCTAGACTGATTGCCAAATGTTAACACACAGATTTATGCAATTGATTATTAGAAGGCTTTTGCTTTGGTGATAAAGATGAATACTGTTAGAGGCATACTATCCCTAGCAATTAATCGAGACGGGTCATTTTGATGTTAAAAGATCCTTCTTCCATGATGATTTGATGGAAGAAGTGTATATAGATCCACGTTTAGGATTTACACCTCTAGGAGGTAAGGTATGTAAGATGAAGAAGGCCCTTGTATGGTTTAAAGTAATCACTAAGGGGCGGGTTTGAGAAGTTGAGCTGCTTAATGAAAGAGTCGACCTAACAAATTTTTTATTAATAGTTGGTGATGATTTCACGCTGCTTATTGGGTATGTGGATGATATGATTGTTACATGCAGTAACTCTAGTGAGATAGAGAAACTTAAGAGTTATCTTGCTGTAGAATTTGAAATGAACGATTTGAGGACTCTAAAATACTTTTGGGCATTGAAGTATGTCGTTCCAAGCAATGACTTCTCTCCTCCCAACTAGAATGTACACTAAGGGCTTGTTTGAGCCAATTTTTTTGAAAATAAAAATGAAAAATATAGCCGTTATTAGGCCCACACAAGAGATAGAAAATTTGAATTTAAATGTTGATGTGATGGATAACGGTCATATTTTTCATTTTAGTGAGGAAAAAATATGGCTCAAACGGGGCCTAAATCTCTTGGCAGAAATAGAAAACTTAGCCTGTGAACATGTAAACACTCTTATTGAGGTAATCATGGCATATGTATTTATCTCGATCAAACTCTAACAAAGGACATGTCAAAAATTAAAAGGGAGGTTGATGTACATGACTCACACAACACCCGACTTGTTATTTTGCAATGAGTGTTGTGAGCCAATTTATGCATAATCGAGTGACCAGCACATAAATGCAATAAATCATATCTTGGCGTATTTAAAATCTTCTTTCGGCAAGGTTATTATGTTCTTTTAATATGGTCTTCTAGATAATGTGGGTTTCGTTCTAATTTTGCTCGGTCAAGATTTGATACGAAGTCTACCTCAAGGTTTGTATCTTTTGTTGGAGCCAATTGGTGATTTGGTGAGGTAAGAAACAAAATGTAGTATCACTGTAGCAGAATACCTCGCTCATCATGCAACTACCTAACTTACATGGCTGAATTCTCTTCTTAATAAGCTTTGATTTGGTCCAAAGAAACTCGTGGTGCTTTTCCATGATAACACAATAGCTATTGAGTTAGCAAATAACTTGATATGGTATGATCCCATACCGTTTCAAGTGGACCATTATATACATTATTATCCAAGTTAAGCATGTGTCATATTATGCACCAACTTAATGGGGAGAATCAAAATGTATAGAGATAGAAATTATTATTTTGTATTTCCTTATTTAGATAGACGAAATAGTAATAGGAGATTCAACTTTCCTTTATACAATTTGATCAAAATTGTATAAATATTTGACGTGTATCATGAATAAATTCATTCTGCTAATTAACTAATTCTCAAATGTATGCGTGATGCACTCATGCATGCATGTTCTAACTAATAACTAAAGAAGGCTTACCATGAATAGGGAATGATTTAATTTTGCTACTTTATTGATTTTTTTTATTTTTATTTTTTCTGTTTATGAATTTTGATTATGGCATGTTACATGCTAAGTTGCATTTTATATTTTTTAACTTATTTCTTTGGTTTGTGGATGCCTGGCCTCACAAAAGAGAAACGCATCAGTACCTATTTTGCATTTCTAAGCATTGAGAATGTCAAGTGAGAGTGGGTGTGCAAGATTTGAGGGTTTTGTGTGCTGGGTGAATTAGACGTGATAGTTGAACTTAGGTTTTGGACTTTGAAAAGGATCCATTTTAATGGATTTTAAAGGTGAGTTCTGGCTGCGTCAGTTTTCTTCCTCCACATGCAATTTTTTCCTTCTTTATGGTAATTTTTGATTGCCTATTTGACATTGTGAAATGATATTGTAATTGAGAAATTGGACGTTGAGTGGAAAGAAAAACTGAAGAATTTTGAACATTGTAGGAAATGAAATGGGGAGCAAAAGAGAGAGAAAAAATGATGATGAAGGACGTCCGTCAGGGTCTCAACCCGAATCCATGCCAGAACAATTGTCACCACCTACCCCACCACCACAGTTGCTGCCATCATCAGCATCCCCTGCTGGTCAGTCCTTTCAACTACATCTAGACTGCATCTTGAGATGACCGATTGTTATGACACTGCATATTGGGGAGAGTTTGCCCTTGAATAGAGATACAATAAATATATTCAAGTTTAACTAAAATTTCCACGAGCTTATTTCATGAATTTATAACTTGTTTGCTCTAAATAATAAGATAATTTGTCTCAGGAACTTTTTCTTGTAAATTCTGTTATGTTCTTTATGGAGTTCTATTTATAACATGTCCAAGAGCTAACGGTAGAAACAAATCTCCCCCAATAAACTGGGGCATCTTAGATATAAAATTGGGGAGCAGAGAAGTTGAGATTAAGAATGGGGGCAAAAAGCCTGCATCTGTGCCTTCTTCACAGCGACTACAACCTAGGACTCTTCCATCCCCACCACCACCTGTGGCATCATCACCTTCTGGTCAATCTACAGGTAATTGATCTTCCTTGTTTTAATTATAGTTCATCTACTATGCAATTAATGCCTATACACACACCTCATTGAGTTAGTGATACTAAAATTTGTCTTTCCTCCATCTAAGAGACTACGTTTGATTCCATAAAGTTAACTTTCAGATATCATTTCCTCTTTTATGTTGTTCTTGGGGCACATCCCAAAAAATGTCAACTTCAATTAATGAGCTTTTTTTATTAAGCTTTCCTAAATTGCATCGTTATAATAAATCTCACTTTTGCTTTAGTTAGATACGGTTGTCCCACATATCACTTACTGTCACCCATAAAGGGATGAAAATAGAAAAACGCACAAAACAAACAACTTTTCCACTCCAAATCTAAATAACTGTTTGCGTTCAGTTTTTACTCTGTTGAAGTGAATTGTCATGTTCCTTTTAGAAACTCTCCGCATACTAGATTTATAAATACTCTATTCACCATGGGAATTAATGTTTAAAATTATTTTTTCTATTTCTATTTGACGCAATTGATATTTTGTTAAGTAGAAAAAAATTTGTAATATGATAGCGTTTCATTTTTTATGCGATCTGCTGATTCTATTTGAGGCATTGAAAACAAACATAAAAGTTATTCTAACTTATACTTTAACTTAATTTGACACAGAAATGAGGTCACTTGTAATTGAATTTAATTCAACACAACAGTGAGATGGTGCCTTCTATAAATACATATTTATCAAATGTCGTTACCTGTTGTTACTGCACCTAGTTTTCCTCTATTTTATTCTTTTGCATTAGCTATGACTGTAGAAACCTTGCTCTGGAATTACTTGTACTTACATAGCCTCTATGTTACGCTGATGCAGAAAAGGCTCAATTGGTTTGTGGAACTTGCCGCAAATTGCTTTTGTATCCGCGAGGAGCAAAATGGGTCCAATGTCCAGGCTGCCAGGAAGTCAATTTTGTCTTAGAAGGTTTTACTTATCTTATTACTCAAATGTTTGTTTTAAGTCATAGATTTATCAATCTGTTATGAATTTAATTCATTGAGTGGAACATTCTTCTTGTGAAATCTATCATTTGGATATATACCAAGGTCTTTTCTTAAAATGTAAGCTCAGTCACCTAATTACTCCCTCCTCTTCCTGCTTAAGATAATGTCCAATATTACTTATCTTAGGGTGTGTTTGATAGCCTAGAAAATTAGGTGGAAAAAGAAAATGTTTTCCAACTTTATTTGATTGCAAAAGTTTTCTTTGCTTTTGTTTTTCGTACCTTTTCTAGGTACAACCAATTTAAACACATTTTCTTGATTTTGTTTTGAAAGCAATTTCCATCTTTATTTTATTTTTTTTTTATTTTTAGCAATGGCAACAAATTCTATCAACTATTGCAAAAAGAATTTTCATTTTTATTGACAATTTCTATGCAAAACAAAGTCAAAAGAATATGGTAATTTTTTCTAATTGTTTAAATTTTTATTTTTTTTTACTTTTTGGTAATTGGAACAAATTTTAGACGCAATGATAGAAAAACTTATCACTTTAATGGACAATTTCCATAAAAGATGAAATCAAACGGACACCAAACTTTCAACATTTTCCAGGTGAAAAATTATATCAATTAAACACAATTAATTACAATTCCCAGTAAAACAAATTCTAGGCAATTCAATTCCCAGTAAAAAAAAAATTTCACCAATTTTCCACATTTGCAATCAAACGGACTCTTAGGGTTTGTTAATGGTAGAAAAAATTGGTTTATGCTCACTTTTCAAAATCTTTTTTCTTTTCTTTTTTATTAAAAAAAATCATATTACCCATTAGAATATACATATATCCAATGTTTATGGTACAAAAATAAATCATTACTTAATAGCGTTAATGACATTCAAGTCAATCATTAATGAGCATTAAATGCTCCTAAAAATGTATCACTAGGGTAAATTGAATATTTCACATAAAAAAAGTGACATTTTTTAGCACCATTAGTAAATTTGACAAATTTTGGTGTACTTTTCAAATTTAATGAGATTTATGAAAAATCCACATATAAAAATAAAACAACAAAAAGCAATTAATTGTGCAAGTATTTTTTTTTTTTTTTAAACGAGAGAGTAGAGGGTTTTAATTTTATACAAGGATAAGTTCAATTTTTTTAGATTGAAAGGAAACGATGATGATGATAAATTATAGTACTGTTTGCAAACCAAAGAAGTTGAAACTTGAACTTTAGCAATCCGTGAAACAAATTGCGAAAACAAAGAAATTGATCTAACTTCGAAATTTGGACCTCGTGTGGTGCAAATTTTTTAAATGAAAAATAACTTTTTAGATAATATGTGATTGAAATAATTTTAAAAAAATGTGTCAAACGAACCCTTAAGAAATTGCAATGTTGCCTGTGAAACAACCTAATTCTGCCCCCACCTCCCAACCCGCAGGAGTAAATAGTAAAACCATTCAATGAAATTGGAAAATGACTCCGCTAATCATAATAAGGTCTTTTGAGCCTTTGTCAGAGAATTCAAACGATAAGTTCATGAGATGAATGAATGATAAAATGTAACTACACGACAACTAAGAGCCGAACTCACCTGGCTACGTGAAATTTCTTGTTAACTATTGAAATTGGGCAAGTCATACGAGCATGCTAATTATACAATAGCTCGAAAAGAATGACTTTTCTAAATGTGATTCTGAGAGAAGAAAGAGGAAAAGTAAAGCCAACCCCAGCTGATGTCAAAACAAAAGGTCAAATTCACTTTGGCCGGTGAGGAACATATTCGCGAGATAATGAGCTTCTCTCAAGTTGCTTTCTTCAATTCCCAATCAACTTTCACCTTCTGCTGCACATTCCATTCCTTTCTCGTTTTCCCTATTCAGATTCTCCAAAGCAAGAATCTCTTTCCCTCTCAAACTGGAGCTTTATTTGTGCTTTAAAAGTAGCTCAAAAAGCTACTTTTTGATAAGTAATTTTAGTCCTTCAAACCGCCCGTCTTGCCTTATCGAATGCCCGCCCAGTAAACCTCCTATGCATAAAACAAAAGAATACGCATACCGTTTGTTCCATTCCCCTAGCTGGAGTGGACTCCATCTCTTCATCAAACGTCAACCCTACTTTTATATATGGCGTGTCTTTCAACTTATTTGACTAAAGATTCTTTGATGCCGCGTTATAATTTTTTTCAACTTGATGATCGTTTTGATTGTACTATCCTTGTGTATAGATTCTCTTTTTCAACATTTTGGTTGACGTGTTAGATGCGCACGAGTGTCGAGAGTATTATGATGAAAATTAATGTACTTTAAATTTTGAGCATCTAAAGTATTCGCTACGAATAGCGTTCTCGCTTAACAAAGAGAGCACAACATGCCCATTGAATGCAATCAGGTCTGTGTTGGATTTCAGATTCGATGGCAACTCATAAGATATGAGCAATTCTGTAATTGCTTGAAGGAGCGGACAAACAAAATAACCAAACTAAGCCCCTTTTGAGTCTGTTGAAAATCATATTTTTAGAATATTTTGGTAAAGTTTATATAAGTTGTGGATCTCATAAAATATTGTTTAAAATGAATCTGCAAAAAATAAACTTCAAAAAATGGGGCCAAACATGAGCTAAGACAATCGTGCAAAGTCTTCCATTCGATAACATGTACAGATATCTATAGTTGCAATTTTCTCAACTGCTTCAATTCCAAATTAGGAATTTTGGTTCAAGTATTTCAGTTTCCTACATGTGATCAGTGATGTCTGAAACATTATCAGTGGAAAAGAAAACAAGTTTCTGAAAATTTTGGGAGGTCTTATAATCTATTGATACGTTTTAGTAGGAGAATTAGATAGCATAGTACTAAGAAATAAAACGAAGTTGTAACTTGATTCATGATAGTGTCCAATCCAATTTAGCATTGTGTACCAAACATGCAGGGAATGTAATTTAATACACTGTCACATATTTGGGAACATCGCAGCACGTGGATACATAAGAACTTATTTCGAAAGGAACACCAACTTTGCAGATACAAAAAGTAATTTACAGATCTTATTGCCTACACATAATAATGTGTTAGAATTGGGGTGTGACCCGTCGAATTCTTTTGTTGAAGTATTTGAAGTTTTAAAAATTCTAATTGAAGTGCACATCATGAAGAATTCAAGTTTGGAATGCTATTGGAATCCTATATCAAGTTGAAGTTCTATTTTGGAGGCCCATTGAGAGTTGGAAATTGATATTGGACTTGAAGAAGAGTTCAGAATTGAGAAGATTTGCTTTGAAACAATTTCGAAAAAATTAGGCCCGAGACACAGCGCTCGAGCGCCAGCCCTATAGCGCTCAAGCGCCGGCCTCGGCGCCTAAATGCTAGGGGTGTAGCGCTCAAGCGCTAACCCCAGGGCTCAAGCACCCGGGTATAGCGCTCAAGCGCCCGGACCCTGTTCCGTTTTTTCCGCGATTTCTCTCCTACTTCGTTTTGGACTCGTATTTTGGGCATTCTACTTCATCAACAACTCTATCAAGAGGTCTTGGACGTGTCCTACATGTTCCCTATAAATATTAGGCACTTCTATACAATTTTGTAA